>SKCR01034925.1:0-17500 GCA_019454045.1 Zanthoxylum bungeanum
CTATATGTATTAAGGCCGTTAATGCATGAATCACTTCTTAATACTGAAATGTTTAAGGTTGAAAGATCTAAAACTAAACGGCAAAAGATTTCTCATGATGATACTTATTTATGGCACCTTAGACTTGGTCACATTAACTTGACCGGATAGATAGACTAATTAAGAACGGAGTTTTAAATCAGTTAAAACTTTGTACTTTACCTGTCTGCGAATCCTGTCTAGAAGGCAAAATGACCAAGAGACCTTTTTTCTGGAAAAGGGATAAGATCCAAAGAAACTCTTGAGCTAATACATTCGGATGTTTACAGACCGATGAATGTAAAAACCTGACGTGGTTTTGAATACTTTGTCACTTTCATTGACGATTATTCCAGATACGGGTATGTTTACCAAATGCAGCACAAGATCGTGGAGGAGAATACCTTGATAGAGATTTTGAGGAATTCTTAGTTGAGCATGGAATTGTTTCACAGCTCACAGCACCTGGAACACCACAACAAAATGGTGTTGTAGAAATGAGAAATCGAACCCTACTAGACATGATAAGCTCAATGTTTAGTTATAGCACTCTACCTAGTTTATTCTGGGGGTATGCATTGCAAACTGCAATGTATATCCTGAATGTAGTTCTTTCTAAGTCTGTTTCTAAGACTCCCTTAGAGTTGTGGAATGGTCGTAAAGCTAGTTTGTGACATTTTCTCATATTGGGGTGTCCGGCACATGTGCTAAAGAACAAGACTACTAAGTTGGAACCACGTTCACATGTGTACCTATTTGTAGGCTATCCTAAGGAAACTAGGGGTGGATTCTTTTATAGTCCAGAAGATAATAAAGTATTTGTGTCGACAAATGCTACATCTTGAGGAGGACTATATGAGAGAGTTCAAACCTCGAAGTAAAGTGTTACTTGAGGAGTTACTTGCTGGTACGACCAGTACACCATTGTTAAATGTTGACAAAGACATAACACCTTCTACATTTGAAAGTCAGATGTAAGTTTATCAGGATACCATACCACCTAGGCGTAGTGGGAGGGTTGTAAGACAACCTGAACGCTATATAGGAAATGTGTGAGGTGCAAGTTGTTGCATCTTGTGATGGTATAGATGATCCATTGACCTATCGTGGTGCAATGGATGATACTGATAAAGAAGAATGGCTCAAAGCCATGAACCTTGAGATGGAGTCCATGTACTCTAACTCAGTCTGGGAACTTGTAGACCAACCTAATGGAGTAAAACCCATAGGTTGCAAGTGGATCTACAAGAGAAAATAGATGAGGAAAGTACAGACTTTCAAGGCTAGGCTAGTGGCAAAGGGTTATACCCAAAAAGAGGGAGTTGACTATGACGAAACTTTCTCGCCAGTAGCCATGCTTAAATCCATCAGGATTCTTCTTTCCATTGCCGCATATTATGACTATGAGATTTGGCAAATGGATGTCAAGACTGCATTCTTGAATGGTAATCTTGATGAGAGTATCTATATGGTACAACCAGAAGGGTTCATTACCGAAGCTCAAGAGCAAAAAGTTTGAAAGTTGCAAAGGTCCATTTATGGACTTAAGCAAGCATCTAGATCTTGGAACATAAGGTTTGATACTACGATCAAGTCTTATAACTTTGAGCAGAACATTGATAAGCCTTGTGTTTGCAAGCGCATCATTGATGAGAATGTGGTTTTCCTTGTGTTATACGTTGATGATATTTTACTCATTGGGAATGATGTAAAGATATTATCGGACGTGAAAATCTGGCTGGCTAACCAATTCCAAATGAAAGATTTGGGAGAGGCAAGTTATGTACTTGGGATTCAGATCATTCGGGATCACAAGAAACGACTGTTAGCAATGTCTCAAGCAACCTATATCGACAAGATTCTTGTGCGATTTGGTATGCAGAATTCCAAGAAATGTAATTTACCTTTCAGGCATGGGATTCATTTGTCTAAGGAACAGTTTCCTAAGACACCTCAAGGAATTGAGGAGATGAGACATATACCATATGCTTCAGCAGTTGGAAGTCTTTATGTATGCTATGTTATGCACGAGACCGGACATCTTTTTGCAGTGGGAGTAGTCAGTAGGTTTCAATCCAACCCAGGATTAGATCATTGGGTAGCGGTGAAACATATTCTCAAGTATCTTCGGAGAACGAGAAATTATATGCTTGTATATACAAGTCATGATATGATTCTGAGAGGATATACTGACTCTAATTTTCAGACGGATGTCGATTATAGGAAATCAACATATGGATTAGTGTTCACCCTAGGTGGTGGGGCTATAGTATGGAGGAGCATTAAGCAATCTTGTATTGCTGACTCCACCATGGAGGCTGAATATGTAGCAGCTTGTGAAGCAGCTAAGGAAGCAGTCTGGCTCCGTAAGTTCTTGGTAGATCTGGAAGTTGTTCCAGATATGGATAAACCATTCACACTTTACTGCGTTAATAGTGGTGCAGTGGAGAACTCCAAAGAACCAAGAAGCCACAAGAGGGGTAAGCATATTGAGAGGAAATATCACCTCATCAGGGAAATAGTACAGAGAGGAGATGTCGTTGTCACGCAGATTCCATCCGCAGACAACCTTGCTGATCCGTTTACAAAGACCTTATCGGCTAAAGTATTTAAAGGTCACCTAAATGGTTTAGGATTACATGACATGTCTCATTTGTTCTAATCCAAGTGGGAGATTGTTGGGATTTATGTCCTAGAGTTTCATGTATTGTAAACAAAATTGATTTTTGTAATAATAATAAATGCATTATTCATTTTATCAAATTTGTTTGATTTATATCGCATATTGTCCAATTGTCTTGTTTACCTTGATTACTCTTGTACCTTTAGACTTAGTGAATGTTTGATGCACAAAAGGATTTAAGTAAGTCTAAAGTTAGTAATCTAAATAGTCCATAGAGAGTGAACAAGGAGGGTAATTTGTTTGTGGTTTTTTTTTTTTTTTGGATAAGGGAAGTATTATAACCAAAAGAAAACTATACAAGAGCAAAGGGGCATCCCCCAGGATCTAGAGAGGACATGCCCTCCTCGAAGAAAGCCAAACGGCTACAAGAGATCAACTAAAGATGTCATCGGGCAAGTGCCACGAAAGGTGAAGCCATTTATTGTCATAAGATGGAGTCACCTTACGTAAAGAACTAACACGATTCCGAACATCAAAAACAATATCATATAGAAGAACAGAAACTGGCCTAAGAGGCATATCATGAGTGCGAGCATTCCTCTCCCTCCATATATGGTAAACTGACGCTGCAAACGACAGACGAACCAGAAGATGATATAAAGAGGCACCAGAGAACTGACAAAGCCACTCAACAGTTTGGCGCCAATCTCGACAGCTCCAATCTAAACCACACATGGCTAACAGACGACCAAACCCTCGATGAAAAGAGGCACTGAAATAAAAGATGATCGATGTCCTCACTCGAACAACCACAAAGGATACACCGCGAGCATGAGGATATACCAAATTTCATTAGACTGTCCTGAGTACAAAGGCCTCCCTGAATAGACATCCAAAGAAGAAAAGAATGGCGGGGAATAGATTTCCGGAACCAGACAACTCGGGACCAAGGCATCTCGGGTCTCCTCGACCTCAAAGCATTCCAGGCACAATCCACAGAAAATCTCCCATGTCTATCATCTTCCCAAACCAGCACATCCTCCCTCAAACTAGAAGGAGACGGAAGGTGAGGCTGAGCCAAATCAACAAGAGCAGCAGATCTAGAAGGGGGCCAATGCCAAGCAGAATCAGAGATAATGGAAGCAACTGTCGCCATCCTATCCAAGCCAGAATCATAAATCACTCTCTCGCCCAATGAGTCCTCAATCGGGCCTACAGGATGCCAATTATCAAACCACAATAATGTCGACTCACCATTCCCAATACTCACTCTCATCCGCCGACGGGACCAAGAACGAAGCTCCAAAATCTTACGCCAACTCCAAGAGCAATCAGAAGGACGAGGGATCTCCCAAAAACTTCTCCCCCTCAGTAAATAAGAGTAAACCCAAGTAGACCAAGAAGAAACCTGACCAGAACAGAGAAACCAAATATGCTTGACAATAGCCGCTCTATTCCAAGCTTCCAGACTCTTTATACCCAGAGTCCCCCCTCCTTAAGAGGTAAACAAATTTTGCTCCAAGCTACTCTAGCCCCAGTAGGGATAAGCGCACTACCCTTCCAAAGGAAAGAACGAAGGATAGTCTCCACCTTCCTAATCACTGACTTAGGAAGAATAAATAAAGAAGACCAATAAACTTGAATGGAGAACAAAACAGACTTTATAAGCTGGAGCCGACCGACCTGCATAGAGAGAAACTTACAACTCCAACTTTTAGCACGCATAACAATACGATCCACAAGAGAAGCACAGTCAGAGGCCCTAAGTTTAGTAGAGATCAAAGGAACCCCCAAATACCTCACAGGAAGAGTCCCCACCTGGAATCTCAACACATCACGCAGTTGGTCTTGCATAGAAAGAGAGATGCCAGAAGAGAAGAGATGACTCTTAGCTGGATTCAGAATTAAACCTGATAAACCACTGAACTGCCCAATACAATCCTTGATCAAAGAAACAGAGGATGCATCTGCTTTACAAAAAATCATAAGGTCATCTGCAAAACAGAGATGAGTAAGACGGTCCTTTGAACACCGCCAGTGGAACTGGAAACCCGGATCAGTAGCCATATACGAAGAAGGCCTGATAAAACTTCCATAGCAAAACAAAAAGATAAGGAGACATAGGATCACCTTGTCGCAACCCACGACCCCCAGAAAAAATCCATGCAGCTCACCATTAATAGAAACAGAGAATCTCGTAGTAGTCATACACTCCTGAATCCAACCCACCATCCTCTCAGGAATACCAACAGTCCTCAGAACCTCAACCAAAAAATCCCAACGAACAGTGTCATAAGCTTTCATCAAGTCAATCTTAAGAGCACACCTCGGGGAACCGCCATTCCGGTGATAATTCCGAACCAATTCCTGACAAGAGAATATTGTCGCTAATATGCCTTCCCTCGACAAAAGCAGATTGATTCTGACTGATCACTGAAGGGAGAATGACCTTAATTCTGTTCGCAATCAGCTTAGCAATGCACTTGTAAATGGTGTTACAGCAAGAAATGGGCCTATAATCCTTAACCTGGGAAGGATTAGGAATCAGAGCAATGGATGTAGCATTTACCTGCCTCAAAAGACGTCCAGAAGAAAAGAATGAATGAATAGCACATAAGACATCATCCCCCACAATATTCCAACACTTCTTAAAGAAACCCGAATTAAACCCATCCGGACCTGGAGCTTTATTGTCTTTCAGCCCGAACAAAACAGCCTTAATCTAGCTGCGGTCCATTCTATACTTGTATGACGATCTTGATCCGGGATCGTTCATGTAGTGCCTGGGATAGAGGGCACCTTATATGATAAGATCATATAGGACTGGACTCAGATAAATACGAATTTCTTTTAATATCCGTTTTAACCAAAGAAATTCATTTTATCTAATAGATGGTCATTATGGATTCCATCTTAATCCTGAGTGTATTACGAACTCCTGCATGACAGGCTATGTCCTTTGATTTACTATGGTGAGGTTGGTGTTGCATTCCCAGCCAATAACTTTGTATTTTGGGGATATGGTTTGGTATGTAGCTGGGAACGTTTTACATAGATATGGAATTCACTCATTCTTACGAGAAGCAGATGAATCTCTTTTAAGAATTGATTCGGGACTTGAACAATTTGAGCGCTCAACTTTTCTATTACGAATAGAAAGTATTTTATATTCATAATTGTTATGAATTAATTGTTCATTATATAATCAATTGTGCTTAAGAGACAAAATATTTAGAGGGGTTTAACGGACTTATGACCCGGCTCTATTTATGAGATATTCGTGAAGGGCTATTCCATATGTAATGACTATATCGATGGACACCGAAATGTTCGGTTTACTTAAT
Organism: Zanthoxylum bungeanum; assembly: GCA_019454045.1. NCBI lineage: Eukaryota > Viridiplantae > Streptophyta > Magnoliopsida > Sapindales > Rutaceae > Zanthoxylum > Zanthoxylum bungeanum. The sequence continues at coordinate 5,986 of SKCR01034925.1, forward strand.
CCATCTACGGTAACGAGAGTTCAACTTCGAGTTTTTAGTGGAATAATGCGGAGTTAATAATTCGTAATATTTGATTAAAGAGTTTAATTAATATTTCAGAATTATTGGAGCTCGGAACCGTAGGTCCATTTGGTCCCCGTGCTAGCTCGATTAACTGTAGCAAACCTAATATAATTAGATTGTCTAATTATATGCTCACTTATTTTATTTATATATTATTAATAGATTAATAATATTTATTGTCACAAATGAAAACTATGTTAAATTAGTTTAACTTAATATTTTCTAGAATTCTTTGATTATGAGATAATCAAGTCTTGATTATGAGATAATCAAGTAATAATTATGAGATAATCAGTTAGTATATTATGAGATAATTACTACAACATGATTGAAGGTAATAAATCATTATTATATATTGATTTTTATTTACCATTGGAGACAAAGCCATATGGCTTACCATGTCATCCAAGCAATTATGTCTATTAGGTGGCTTGGATACACCTAATAGTTTTGTCATTAGCTAATGCATTTTATGCTTTGGTATGGCCTCCACATTTATGTGTTTGCCATTGAAAGAAAGCATTGAATGCTTAATGACAAAGTCATTGTCTTTAGCTTAACATTTCTTATGCTTTGGTATGACATTCACATTTTTGTGTTGGCCATTGCAAGAAAGCATTAGATGCTTAATGACAAGGTTAGTTGGCTTGTGTAAGAGAATATAATCTCTACCATTTCTCTCACTTCCTAAGGTTAACACTTTGCATTCATTCACACAATGTTTGTGAGAAAAGATTTGAGAGAAAATAGAGAGTTATTGCATTCACAAGTGTTGTGAAATTCCTAAAGCCAAACACCATTGTGACATCTTAATCTCTAAATAGTTTAGAGGTTTAATCTTTGTGAGTGAAGCCCACACTTCGGTTTGTTGGTTTCGAGTCATAGTTCGGAAGATCGAGTGGTTGATCCAAGTGTTGGACACCAAAGAATTGATCTTGGCTACTACAACAAAGGGAGAAGGCAAAGAAAAAATTTGAAGATCCATACCGGACCCGGTGCCACCACAAGCAACTTCCGCCGCGCTAAGGAAAGTCGTTTCCTACAATTGGCATCAAGAGCTTAAGGTGAAAAGTTTTCTTAACCCTTTCTCTTTTAAGTTTAAGTTTTAATAATTTATATTAGATATAAATTATTAATATGCATGTTGTGATGAGTAGGCACAATTAGATTCACGAGATGAATGGTTTTTAATGTTCATGTGATGAATGTTTACTTTGATTCATGTGATGAATGTATTGCGTTGATCGTTAATTTTTCCGGCTCTTATTTTTAGTATTGGAAATGTAAGACCATAAGGTCATATTCTTTCAAATGTTGTAAGTTCATTTCCTTTGTAATAAGTCCATTTTGGAACTCAATTTGTAACTTGGAGGAGCCGATGCCACAAGGACTCATTACGAACCTATTCTGTGAAGAACTCAACAACATACCATGAAGCAAGATTTGAAGACCAATAGATGCCTTGGATTTATTTACTAATTAGATTAGTATTTAAAAAAAGAGTCCGGTTACGCAATTTATGTATGTATGTGAAACTTCATTCCGTTACGAGTCTGTAGAAAAAACGGGGACCAAAACGGACTCAGGAAGCTCCGGAACGGAGTAAATAAATTACCAGTGTTTTAACACCAGACTGATTGCATTCGAACTCCAGTCAAACGCAACTCAAACGTTTTGCTACTGCCTGGAAAACGTTCGAACGCCCAGAGAATGCTACACGAACGTTTTCATCGCGCAGACCTGGGCATATATATGTTTTAAATTGTTTATTAACATGTCATATAGCCTAGGGTGCCTACTCTTGCATTTTCACTGCCATAACATGTAGACATGCATGATATTCAAGTTATAAAATATGATTTTATGTAAATTTAAAAGTTAAATTAGAATATAAGATGCATGTAAACGAATTAATAAGATTAATTGGTTTAAAGGTTTAAAAATTAGGAATTCAAGTTTAAGAACAAATGGACATTATGAGTACATTATTTTCTTTCGTATATCGGATGGAAACCCGGATATAAATTCCATAGCCACTTCCGAATGGACGGTAATTTGGTTTGCACTCGGGATACAATTCCACGTACCTTTGGAGTAAACGTACTTTTATCTATTAAATGGTTTAATGACATATAGTCCATTAGTTGAATGCTAAAAAACTTGTATGCATTATACTTACCATGTAAATCCAGCTTGTATGCATTGTCATTAATCCGTTCAAAAACTTGAAATGGACCATCCCCTCTCTGTTGTAGCTTAGATTTATGTTGTTCAGGAAATCTCTCCTTGCGCATGTGTACCCAAACCCAATCTCCAGGCTGAAATACACACGCTTTCTTCCCCTATTAGCATGAGAAGCATATTGCTCATTCTTCCGTTGTATTTGCTCTCTTGCTTTCTCATGAGATTTGGCATCTCTCTGCTGCTCGCGTGTATTCTTTGTGGTTGTTCGATGAGGACATTGATCATCTTTTCTTCCAGTGCCTCTATTCTTCAAGGGTCTGGTCGTCTGTGCTGGCCATGTGTGGGTTAGATTGGAGTCGCCGAGATGGGTGTCAGACTGTTGAGTGGGTATGTCAGTTCTCTGGAGCCTCTTTATGTCATCTTCTGGTTCGTCTGTCTTTTGCAGCGTCAGTCTACCACCATATTGAAGGGAGAGGAACGCTCGCACTCATGATATGCCTCTTCGGCCTGTTTTCTGCTCTTCTTTATGATATTGTTTTTGATGTTCGGAATCGTGTTAGCTCCTTACGAAAGGTGAATCCATCTTATGACAATAAATGGCTTCACCTTTCGTGGCACTTACCCGATGACATCTTTTGTTGATTCTTTTGTAGCCTTTTGGCTTGTAGCCTTTTGGCTTTTTTTTTCTAGGAGGGCCTGTCCTCTCTAGTGCCTGGGGTATGCCCTTTGCTCTTTGTATAGCTTTCTTTGGTTATAATACTTACCTTATCCAAAAAAAAAAAATGTATGTGCTTCACCAAATCGGCTTTCCTTTTTTCCATCATCTAGCCCCGCATGCTCATCAACAGGCAAAGGTAACAAATCCAATGGAGTTAGTGGCTGAAAACCATAAACAATTTCAAAAGGTGAAAATGATGTAGAATGAAAAAATGCTACGATTATATGCAAACTCAATAAATGGCAAACAATCTTCCCAACTCTTCAAATTCTTGCCAACTATAGTGCGCAATAGTTGAGATAAAGTCCTATTAAACGACCTATGTTTGTCCATCAGTCTGTGGATGACATGTGGTAGAATACAATAGTTTGGTGCCTAGTTTAGCCCACAACACCTTCCAAAAATGGCTAAGGAACTTAACATCTCTATCAGATACAATACTCCTAGGTATACCATAGAGTCGCACTATGTCTCTGAAAAATAAATCTGCAATGTTTGTAGCATCATCGATTTTATGACATGCAATGAAATGAGCCATTTTACTAAACCTATCAACTACAACAAAGATTGAATCTCTACCCCTCTTTGTCCTAGGCAAACCTAACACAAAACCATCGATATATCAACCCAAGGTTCACTAGGTACAGGCAAAGGAGTATACAAATCATGTGGCATTAATTTAGATTTAGCATGCTTACATGTTAGACACTTATCACAAATACGCTCAACATCACATTTCATTTTAGGCCAATAAAAGTGCTCATGTAAAATAGCTAAAGTCTTAGTAATCCCAAAATGCCTCATCAAACCTCCCCCATGCGCTTCCTTCACAAGAAACTCACGCATACTACAAGCAGGAACACACAACCTGTTCGCTTTAAATAAGAATATGTCATGAATGTAAAACTTTCCAAAAGATGACTTTGCACAAGTAGCAAAATTCTCACCAAAATCAGAATCACACTCAATAATTCCTTAATCAAATCAAATCCCAACATCCGTGCATGCATTGAAGTAAGTAAAACATACCTGCGAGATAATGCATCGCCACTATGTTTTCTTTACCTTGCTTGTAGCGTATAACATATGGAAATGACTCAACGAATTCCATCCATTTTGCGTGTCGCTTTATTCAGCTTACCTTGACCTTCAAGTGTTTTTAATGATTCATGGTCGGTGTGGATCACGAATCTTTAGGCCACAATTAGTGCTGCCATGTCTCAAGTGCTCTCACAAGCGCATATAACTCTTTGTCATACGTGGGGTACCTCAACTCAAAGCGCTCCATTCAGCTTCTCACTAAAATAGGCTATTGGCCGCTTTTCTTGCATGAGAACTGCTCCATACCTAACCCTGATGCGTCGCACTCAATCTCAAATGTCTTCTCGAAGTTGGGTAGTGCTAAAATGGTGCACTGCATAACTCGCTTTAAGGTCCTGGAATGCTCGCTCTTGCGCCTCGCCCCATTGAAAACCAACTGTCTTCTTTACTACCCCTCAGTCAATGGCGCGGCAATGCTACTGAAGTCCTTGATAATCTCCTACAGAAGCTCGCTAACCCCATGAAAGCTTCGGACTTCTGTCACTGTAGTTGGTGTAGGCCATTCCTGAATTGCCTTTACCTTCTCCACATCTACCTCGATGCCATCTGCACTCACAACAAAGCCAAGAAAAACAATTCTATCCATGCAAAATGTGCATTTGTCAGAGTTAGCATACAATTGTTCTTTTCGTAAAACAATCAAGTACATGCTCAAATGCATCACATGCTCATCTACTATTTTACTGTAAACTAAGATGTCATCAAAATAAACCACAACAAACTTACCTAAAAATGCACGCATAACATGATTCATCAATCTCATAAATGTGCTAGGTGCGTTTGAGAGACCAAATGGCATAACTAACCATTCATACAAGCCATACTTAGTCTTAAGCAGTCTTCCACTCATCTACCTCTCTCATGCGATTTGATGGTATATCCACTCTTTAAGTCAATCTTACTAAAAATTTTGGAACCATGCAATTCATCCAACATGTCATCTAGTCTAGGAATGGGGTGACGATACTTTACCGTAATATTGTTGATAGCTCGACAATCAACGCACATACGCCACGTCCCATCTTTCTTAGGAACTAGAAGTACTGGTACTACTTGCACAAGGCTCATGCTTTCCCTTACATACCCCTTATCCATCAATTCCCGTACTTGCCTTTGTAGCTCCTTTGTCTCCTCGGATTGCTCCTATAAGCCGGTCTGTTAGGAATGACTGCTCCAGGTATGAAGTCTATCTGGTGCTCAATACCTCTAAGGGTGGAAGCCCACTAGGTATGTCCTCTGTGAGTACGTCACTGTAATCCTGCAAAAGAGATGAAATAGACACAGGAAGCAAAGGGTCAGCGTTAGTATTATAAATATGAGGCTCCTTATAGACTAACAATAGCATGATCTTGCTAGCCTTGAACGCTTTCCTTTCCTCGCTTCAAAACCTCACCCATGTAGAAACTCTTTTTAACTCTCCCTTTTTGTTTCTTCCCTTCCCCCTCACGTTCACTCACACCCCCTTGGAAACACTCCCACGCCTTGGCCTTATTTTTCTCACCAGATACAACCCTCTTACTAATTCGCCCAAAGTGGTGTTTCCCTTCGCTCTCTCTTTGTCACGTTCAAGTTGCAACTTAACTTGATCTTCATGGACTTGTGCAGGTGTAAGTGGGTATAATGTAATGGGTTTTCCCTTATGCTGAAAAGAACTTGTTCTTGAACCCATCAAAATAACCTTCTTATCAACTGCCACGGTCTGCCCAAAAGATATGTCCGGCATGCATCGGTATCACACATCACATAGGACATCATCTGTATGGCCCAATGGTAAAGCTCAACAGTACCTGCTTTGTCACACTTATCTCCCCACAATCATTTTAACCACTGCAACTTGTAAGGCTTCGGTGTCTCAAGCAGCTCAACCCCAATCGCTCAATCAAAGCTGTGCTAGCAACATTAGTACAACTGCCCCCATCTATGATCATACTACAACCCATTGCCATTCACACGGCACCTAGTATGGAATATATTCTCCCTCTGTCTGCACACTCTCATCCTCTACAACATGTGCACTCAAGCACGCTTGACACTAAGGATAAGTTATCCAGCTGGTATGCAGCTCCCTCATGGTCACTAGCATCCTCCAACTTTGGCATCTCCTCCTCAACCTCACTATCGGTAGAGTACACCTCTCCACTCTTTTTATCAATCACTAAGGTACGCCTATTGGGACAATTGTGAACATAGTGTCCCATGCCCAAACATTTGAACACTTTACATCCTTAGTGTCTAGTTGTTGCCCCTCAGTTTGGTCTAGTCTTGATCGGTTCTCTGCAGCTCTTTACCCTGGCACTAGGTTCGGCCCTAGCTTATTAAAGCCTCCACTGAATTCGCCCCTAGGCTTGTCAAAGCCTCCATCTCGCTTCTCATTCGAAACCCATTTCCCTTTCCATGCAGAAGTAGCTTGAGTACCAAATCTGGATGTTTGACTTTTTCTTGAGTTGCCTTTCTATCTTGATAGCCATGTGAAGCATATCCTCCAAATCAACATAATGATGCACTCCACCATGTTTGCAATCTTTATATTCAAGCCCCTTAGAAACCGTGCCATAGTAGCTTCTGCATCCTCAACTACATTTGCCCTGATCATGGAAACTTCCATCTCTGTGTAATAGTCCTCAACACTTTTGTCCCCTGATACAGATGTTGTAGTTTCTGATACAACTCTCCCTATAGTAATGGCTGGTATAAATCTCTTTCTCATGAGACCCCTAAGTTCTGCCCATGTCTGAACCGGTCTCTCATAGTTTCTCCTCCGAGTAGAGACAAGCTGATCCCACCAAATCATAGCTTAATCGGTAAACTCAATTGCTGCCAAGACTTGATCTCTTCTCGTCTGAGTAGTGATGACAGTTGAAATCAATTATATTTTCCCCATTCTAAATAAGCTTCAAGATCATTCTTGCCTTGGAATGTTGGTATCTTGATCTTGATGCTACCTAGATCACCATCACATCTACATCTCCTCGCCTACCTATCCCCTCCTCTGATCATATCCCCTCTTCTGGCATCAAATGCACCTCTATCATCAAATCGTCTATCCCTCCTATCATTCCTCCTATCAAACCTCCTATTAGGCCTCCTATCATGCCCAGGCTGAAATCTCTCCTCCACATCATCAAAACCATCAGAATCATCAAACTCATTTTTAGCTTCCTCTTCATCTGGTGGAACATATTGTGGTGGGTACACACGGCGAGTGGCACATTGTGAGGTGGTGGTACATTCTGAGGTGGTGGTACTCTGGGACCGCTACTAGTTTGAATACTCTCTACACTCTTGGACAATCTCTCCAAAGCAGTATTCATGTTCTCCATCATATCTGTAAATTTCATATCCAAAGCCTCAAGCTTTTCATCAGTATTAGACCTTAGCCCTGCCATTCAACACTAAACAAACAGATTAGAAATAACAAGAAAGTAAAGCAAATATGTAAATCCTCACAATCTCACGTGTTTACACTCGAGATATCACTCCACTCGTGTTTGCACTCTCTTGGCTTTTTTTTTACCACGATACTGTGCTCATAATAATCACTCACTTCTACTGCCTTTACCACTCTTGAGTTCGTCCTCAATTCAAATGTGAATCACACTCAATCCAAGAATACAAACCAAATGTAGTCCTCAACTAGCACGAAACACAACGGACCCAACAATATATATATATATATATAGGTGCAGGCGGAAAACAAAATACGAACAGGAATAGTATGACGGAGACTCAATCATAATACTTAAACTAGAGTAATTAGAAATAAGGAGTAAACTATTAGCACAATGGAAAAAAAAATAAGCATGTAAATTCACGGTCGTATGCAATTTCGGGAGAATTTTTTATTTTTTATTGCTCAAGGATCACTATCACTCAATCCCTTTTTTTTTCTTTTTTTTTCTTTTTTTTGATAACGTCAGATGCTAAATGTGGTTTTGATTTCAGAGGCTGGTTTAGGTTCTGATTTCAGAGTCTGATTAGGGTCTGAATCTAGGGTATGAATTCAGAGGCTGCTGGTCAGTGTCCGATTTCAGAGTCGAATAAGGGTCTGATTTCAGAGGCTAATTTTTAAAGGTTACTGGTCAGGGTCTTATTTCAGAGGCGATAAGGGTCTGATTTCAGGGTCTGAATTCAGAGGCTAATTTTCCAGAGGTTACTGGTCAGGTCTGATTTCAGAGGCTACTGGTCTGGGTCTAATTTCAGAGGCTAAGTTTCAGGGTCTGATCTCAGAGTCTGATTCAACTGGTTAAGTTTCAAGGTCTGAACTCAGAGTTTGATTTCAGAGGCAGATTTCAAAGGTTACGTTTTAGGTCTGATTTCAGAAGCTAAGATTTCCAGGGTCTGATTTCAGACTTCACTTAGTTTTTCAGGGTCTGATTTCACACTTCACTAGGGTTTAGAAACAAAACACACAGCCGCCAATAACATGCTTATTTCTTAAACATATTCTAAAGAACAGAATGACTATGACGAACTGATAGGAAGAACAGAACAAGCCAGCCGAGAACTTGAAAAAGTGATAAAGATCTGAACTGATATGCAACTAGGATGAACTGACAGGAAGAACATAACACAAAAAAATCAGAACTGGAAAATGATAAAAGAATCACTGATAGGCAGAACAACAAAACCAGATCCAGAATATAAACAAAACAAAAACAGAAACAAGATCCAACAAGAACTGAAACGAAAATAACAAAGAACAAAATAAAAACAGAATCAACAAAAGGAAAGATAGAAAAAAAATCAGACCTTGGAACCCTGAGCTCTGATACCAAATGACAAGAACCCCACTTGGATTTGAAATCCAAGCAAACCCCATCAACAGACAGAACCCCAAGACCGCGCTATGATTTTGTAGGAACAAAACCCTCCAAGGCCACAAGAAGACCCACAAAGAACTTGCCCTTGAGAACCTTTAAGATGAATCCTTGTAGTGTTTTGCTAGCAATGGAGACGCACTAAGTGTGCCAAACTTAGATAAGTCGATTCAAACTTGAAAAGGGGAATCCCTCCCTTACAATAATTCGGCCATAGCCAAAGCTTTAAGCTTTTGAGTTTACAATTTCGTTGACTCAAATGAAGAAGAAAGTAAGCATAAATAGTGTTACAAAAAGAAACCCTAAAGGCTAAAGACAACAATTGACATGAGTCCAACCACACCAGAGATATTACAGGATGCAGCTAACAACTTGGAAGAACCCATGCAGTTGCCAACAGGGCCATCACACGCCAAAGAGCAAAGAAGATCAGAGAGGCCTTTGCGGGACTAGCTCAGAGCTATGTGACCAGTTGCAGCAACCAAGTCAAGTGCACACCATAGACACATATGGACATAACCAGAGAGGTCCCCAAGCTATTTCATTTGACCCAGATCAGCTCAGATGAAGCATAGCATAGCAGCTTCAGCAACCAGCACCCTTTTGACCCTACCCGATTTCACCCCATTTTGGGACTATGTTGAATTCGGCCAAATGGGGGCATTTTTGTCATTTGTGCTCGACATTTTGACTTTATTTATGATTATTAGCAAGGTTGACTATGCCCTTAGGCTTAATTATGCTTAGATTTGTACTTAGCCGGAAGCACGTCAATTTACTATAGCATGTAAGCACCTTAATTAGCTTAAGTGAGATTAGCTTCTAATCTTTGTTTTAAGTTTATTTAGGTGCAAAATGACCTTAAGGTCGTGGTGAGGTGCTTGACTTAGGGCTTTTGGTAATTTTAGCTCTAGGGTCATTTTAGCGCCTTTTTACTCTTTTGTAACCCTTATTATATGACTCTTCTTTGTATTTTTGGACAACCAACGTAATATACAGAATTTTGAAAGAGAGAAAGCTTGAGCTTTCCATGGCTATGGCCAAAACCTTGTTGAGGGAGGGATTCCCCTTTTCAAGTTCAAATTGACTTATCTAAGCTTGGCAACTTAGTGGCGTCTCCATTGCTAGCAAAATACAATCTGATTTCATGCTTGTGGTTATCATGATGTGGAGTTTCATGGTGGTTAGGGGCTGATCTTGGTTGGGTTTTGTTCCTACAAAATCAGTATTCAAAGTTCTTGGGGTTTTGAGAAATGCTTGGGGGTTTGCTTGGTTTCAAACCCAAGTGAGTTCTTGTCAACATGCCCCTAAAAACGAAATTACACAAATATCAAGTCTTTAAGTCTTCAAAAGCCTAGGAAGCTTTATTCTAAACTGATTTGGGCCAAATGAAATGGCTTTGGGCCCTTTCCATCGAAGCCCACATGCATCTCTATTTGTTTGTTGCAGTCGGCCATAAAACTCTGAACTAATCACGCCATGCTTCTCTCTGGGTCTTTTGGTCCTCTGCCTCGTAATTGGACCTTCTGGTACTTGTAATGCGTCCTTTGTTTTGTTGCCCGCCGCCGCCGGCCTAGATCATGTCAATGCGCGTTTATTATTTTTCAGCCATGGCATCTGCAATAATCTCCATTATCAAACACAAGAAAATTAACCGGGGATAATTATGTTAATATGAAAAGTGACATGAATGCTTCTTGGTCTGTGAAGACCTTAAATTTTCCCTAATGGAGGAATGTCCTCCTGAGCCAGCACCTAATGCTGGCAGAGAGCTGCACGTAATGCCTATAATAATTGGATTAAAGCTGATGAGAAAGCCCATATTATTTGATAGCATCCATGTCTGAGGTTCTTGTTGAACAGCATGAGCCTATGGCGACAACATCAATGATTATGCAGTCATTACAGAACTTGTTTGGGCACCTTCAGACCGGCAACAACATGAGGAATTGTCTCTGTATTGACCGCTAGAATGAAGGAAGGCACATAAGTCTGAGACCATGTATTAAGGATGATGGCTCATCTTAATATGGCTTGAAACCCATGGTGCACGTATTAATGTGCAAAGCCAGGTGACAATGATCATGGAAACCCTTCCGAAGAGTTTCCTACAGTTTAAGAAACTGTTCTATGAACAAGTTGACTTTCACATTGACTGAACTGCTGAATGAACTCACCAATTACGAGTCCGTTTGAACGGTCCTCGTAGGCCCAATGTTGAGGCAAATGTTGCCGAATCTTCTAAATCTGCAAAGAAGAAGAAGAAAGGCAATTGGAAGGCAAAGGCAAAAAAATGAAAAAGAAGAACAATAAAAGCTCCCAAATGAACCAATACCAAGGAAAATGTTTCCATTGTGAACAACAAGGGCATTGGAAAGGAATTGTCCCAAAATACCTTGCAGAACTTAAAGAGAAGAAGATATGGTAAATATGATTTACTTGTCATTGAGTCTCTTTTGGTGGAGGGATAATATCCATATGGATTGTTGATTCTGGTGCCACTACCATGTTTGTTGTTCTTTTGCAGCTACTTGACTCATGAAGGGGACCTTACTGAATGTAGCTTTACCATGAGAGTTGGGACAAGGGGATGCTGTTTCAGCAGAGCAGTGGAGTTTTCAAATTTTTTTGG
>SKCR01034926.1:0-17468 GCA_019454045.1 Zanthoxylum bungeanum
CATAGAATAAACCATCAAGTTTCCGAGGCGCACATCTCATGTCAACATGTCCATAATTCTTCATAACTGATGCGATCAACTCTAGGTGACCGACTTTGGCCAAATCTTTAAAAATCATGACTTTACTATCATGGATACCTAAACCCTTTATGGCACACATACTGGCCGACAGATCCTATCTTGCGTTGCACTTGATTACTGAGTGCATCAGACCACACCCAACGAACTTCTAGAGACCAGACCATGAAAGGTTTCTGACATATATGTAATCAAAGTGTGGAAGATCTCACAAAAAATCAATATTATCTTATAGTTAAAGGATTACATATGCTACTCGACTCGAGGAGATTCCTATTGACGGTGGTGTGTACTTCCAACTATTAGGAATAATCTACGAGTCATTCAGTATTCGGTCCAACCAATACCCACACGTCTGTACGAGATTCCAAAACTCGTGGTACATCGGGTTAAACCATTGGAACTCCAATTACAATATAAGACATGTGCTAGTCTTCCAGGTTATAGGAATTCGACCGTATTCCAAAACCAAGACTTTGAATATTTATTTTAAGAATAGTTTATAATAGTAATAATATCCCAATGTCGAACTACCTAGTGTCAAGTATTACTACAAGACTGACCGGCGTAATCACACACGTATAACGCAAGCGCACGTATCATTCAAGTAGTATAAAATGTATCGATCCTACGAGGACTTAATACCTAAGCTATTAATTTATGAAGCCAAATGTTTACGAGTATCTAATAGATTGGTTTTTTGATTGGATGGTGACTTTAAACTAAAAACAGTGCGAAAGTAAATTAAAGGAAAATTCAATATTAAGAAACTATCTATGGTTGTGAATCCTTCAAATCTCTTTTAAAGATGAAGTGGTTATCTCATGTTTGTGAAATATATTGGTTTATTAACTTGGAACATGAATTCATACAAAAGCCTCTTCCGATGGTCAGATGCAAATACCGAGCATAACCCAATTAATCATATTCCTATGTCAACCAAGTTATCTGAATTCATTAAGATTGAGTTCCAATTATGGCTACCCCCGTCCGACAGATATATTCCTATCCTGTAAGGAAATCTATTAAGGGTTATATAACCTTAAGGAAGATCGTGAGTTATTGAGTATGAGGCTTAAACCTAAAATCCATTTTCCAAGTTCATTTTAAGTTTACCAAATTAATTTTATTAATGGCCAGTTAACAAGAAGCATTAAGCTTAAGGCTCATTAAATAAACCTTTATATTACCCAAACAGTAAATAAACCCTTATAAACCGGTGATATTGGAATTCATCACAACTCCAGATAAAGGGTTTAGTTACGACACATATCTAAGACTACTAAAAGCTTAAATAAAGAGAATGACATAAAGTAAATGCTGGAAATTAAAAACGTAAATAAAATAATAAAGAAAATGCTGGGGGTTAGAGGATCCACTTTTATTACTTCTATTTTAGATATCTCCCTTATTATAATATATTAACTTTGCATGACATTACCAACCGACCATAAAGGCGGTATCCTGATTAAATCAAATTTATAATTAATTCCAACCGACCATAATGGCGGTATCTAATTTAGTCAGGTTAAAACCAATTTTAGTAAGTCCAACCGACCATAAAGGTGGTATCCCATTAAATAGGTTTTAAATAGTTTATATATTATAATTAAGGGAGATTAATCTAAATATTAGTAATAAAAGCTTGACCTTTCACCCAGACGAGGGGAGTTACCTCCTCTTGCTGAACAACAAAAATAAAGACTTGAAAAGTAAATAAAGAAAGTACTATTGCGTAAAGTAAATAAAATTAAATACAGAAAGCTGTAAATAAACAAACAAGATACAATCTTCTTAGTATTCTTAAGGAATTCCTTAGAAGAAAGTATGAATTTTCAAATGAAATCGGCCTGAATTATAGGCATCACTAGGTCCCTTGCGTCGCGACGCGCCGTAGATTTCTACCACGTGGCACTCGGGTTCCGGAGATGATGACATGTGTACGCGGCTTCGTCGGCAGCTGAATTTTGGCTCGACGCATTTTAGCATGTAATTTACTTTTTTGCCCTTTTTGTACATTTTTCGCTGTTTGGCCCCGAATTGATTCCAGAGAGTCCTGTTATTTTATTTATCTACAAAATATCTCAAAACACATCAAAATATTCGCAAAACTCAAGAACTATGTAAAATATTAAGTCGAAGAAGTGGGAAATAATGATCTATTTACTACTCATCACACCCTAAAACCTAACATTTTGCTAGTCCTCGAGCAAACAAAATAACATAATTATCTTTAAAATAAAATTAAACTAAGCCACTTTCGTAGGGACTACGGTTGCATTTAGCATATGCAACAAGCCTTTAAACCCCTAGGTGTCCATAGTGGACGAGTTGTAGTCTCATGAGGGCTTACAGTGACGATACCCATAAATATCAATCTAATGCACACAAAAGCAAAAAGACAAGAGAAAAGAGAATAAACAAGTTAGTGACTCCAAGTTAGTAGTTGTTTTCTTTCTTTCTAAATTACCAAATAAGTAAATTCTCCGATTATTTTTACTATTCTCCATATACACAACCAACAAAGTATTAGTCAAGTCATTGTGCCCACAATATTCATAAGTGTAGTTGAAAAGAGAGTAATATTTTTGTCCTAAAGTTATATCATAATTCATACATATTTTAGCAATGGAATATTTTTTCTGATTTTTCCATTTTTTATTTTTTTATTTTTTTATTTTTTTTATTTATATACAATATCTTTCATTCATGTAGCGAGCTTTGGGCCAGTGACTCCCAAACCAGTTGGCTTTAGGGCACTAGGTGTTAAGACACCCTTAAAGACTTAATTACTCGGATTTAAGATATATATATATATATATATATATTTTTATAACATCTTCAATCCATGCAGTGAGCTTTGGGCCAGTGACTCCCCAACCAGTTGGTTTTAGGGCATTAGGTGTTAAAACACCCCTATGGACTTAATTACTCAGATCTCAGATGTTTTGTTTTATTCCATTAGTTTTTTAGATGTTTCCTCAAATTAAACTAGTGCACTGAATATTACAAAATTTTCAATTACAACTCATGTCCGTATGTTACCATGCATGTTGATAATACCTGTCAACAGAGCATATGAAGATCCATTTCAGTCAGATTTATGGAGAATTCACAAATTAAATAATTCAAAATGAAATAAACAAAAATTAACTTGTTACGAAATAGGTTAAGATACGTCTCAGGAGTGGAAATTCCTTACACATCTATCTCACACTAATTTCACCTGATTAATCAAATTAAAAACACAAAATATTTTATTTATTTATTATTTTTTAATTTTTTGAAATTTTTGAAATTTTTTTTTGAATTTTTTGAATTTTTTTTGAGACATTGTTAGACTAAAATTCAAATAAAAACAACACAATAAAAACAAGATACTAGTCAACTATTCCCCTCCCCCAAACCTAAATGAGACATTGTCCCCAATGTCTTAAAAATAGAAAAAGAGTTTAGAAGATAGTACCTGGTTAGCTGAAATTCTACATCTAAAATGAAAATTCAAGGTTAAGATCCAGATTTATCCAACACTTTTTACCACGATCATTATCGGACCAGTTTATCTTGGAAAGAATATGGTCAATTTGTGGTTCAAAAGCTAAAATTTGGTCAGTTAAATCATGAGCAGTTCTGGCAGTAAAGATGAGTTCTTTTACAGGTTTTGATACGAACCCATTTCTCCGAACACACAAAGAAAATCATAAAATCCATCAGCATTAAACAGTCCAATCGGTTTCTGGTATATGTTCAAGTTCGCCCAAGATGGCATTGTAAAAATTTCCTCAATCGTACCCAAGCCACCTGGCAAAGCAATAAAAGCATCAACACAGTTAATCATTTCAACCAATCGTTCAAACATACCTGGCACAATAAGTTCCTCTCTGTTTGATGGTCTTATAATATTTGCCTCTGCCAAAGGTTTTGGGATGATTCCCAGAACTTGACTACCTCATTCCTATACAGCCCTTGAAACGCACCCCATTAGTCCAAGATTGCCACCGCCATATACTAAGTGCATGTTCCTTTCAGCTATGACTCTCCCTAATTCCTTTGCTGCTTCAACGAACTCTGGTTTAGAACCAACACTTGTACCGCAAAACATATAGATATTTACAACTCATCTTCTTAAGTTGCTTCCATTTTTTTATGTATTTCTTTTTCAAACCTGGATGCCTTCAAGAGTGCAATGATGAGTTAAATTTATAACACCTGAAAAAAGGGTGAGTAATAATAGCACTAGTACCTGCCAAATGATAATTATTAGTTAAACAGTAAAATATATCGTGAAAGTCAAAAAGTCTAGATCCAGTCGGAGAAAATAAAAGAAAATAACAAAACAAATCACAGTTATTAGTGAAAGATCAAGAAAATAATATGTATATACAGAAATGTCTTGATTGATATCTATGTGTCAGAGACAAGCTTCCTATCCAATTTTCTTATAAATTGGAAAACAGGGTCTTTTAGAGTCAGATTCCCGAGACTAAGTTGTTGGCTTTCTTTTCGAAACTGTGTATGTAACATGCGAATTACGTGATGCACATATCCACTGGAATGTGTCTTAAGAGTCAAAGATATGTCATCTAAAGACTCCTTACTCAAGCCATCTCTAATGAATTTAATTTTATTCTCGCGGTTATTATACAACATTCCTAAAGAACGACAACGAGTATTACATGTCATGCGGGCACATTTATTGCAAACTTCTAATCTTTTAGCTCTTCGTCTCTTAAGCAAAAGTGTTTCTTCCTAAACCAGACAGAAATGAAATAAAAGAGTCAGAAGACTCACCTGCCAATCGGACCCGTGCTTCAATGATCCAACGAATATCACTAGGAATTCCTTTGATCATCAATAGTCTCATTCGTTCCAAGCGAGCTTTGTAGACTTTCATCAGAGAGTTTTGAGGAAGAGAAGGAAATTTCTTGTGAAGATTTGCGAGAACTTCTTCCATCATGAAATGTGACTTTACCTACAAAATTAAACACACCAAATTAAAACACACCAAATCACAATATATACACAAATTGCATGGGTTGCCTCCCTGCTAGTGCTAAGTTTAACGTCATCAGCTACACATGACTGCCTGAACGTTAGGCTGGATCTGAAAGTGTGACACTTTCTTTTGGTCGCTTAAATGATTCTCCCCAGTAGTGTTTGACACGCTAGCTGTTAACTTTGAATGTATTATTGGTGTTGGGATCAAGTAATTCAACAGCTCCATATGGTACAACCTAAGTAATCATAAATGGACCCGACCACCTTGATTTTAGCTTCCCAGGAAAAACGTTTTAGCCTTGAATTGTATAACAACACCTGCTGCCTTGGTTCTAGTTGTCTGCGCACTATTTTTCGATCATGTCATTTCTTGGTCTTTTCATTGTATAATCTGGCATTCTCATAAGCCTGTAGGCGAAATTCCTCCAATTCGTTGAGTTGGTGGAGTCGACTTTCTCCTGCTGCTTATAGATCACGATTTAACTTCTTCAGTGCCTAGTACACTTTATGTTCAAGCTCCACAGGAAGATGACACACTTTCCCAAACACCATTCGATATGGGGACATATCGATGGGTGTTTTGTATGCTGTCCGGTAGGCCCATAATACGTCATCCAGTTTTATAGACCAGTCCCTCCTTATTGATCCAACGGTTCTCTCCAAGATTCTTTTGATCTCCCTGTTTGAAACTTCAACCTGTCCATTTGACTGTAGATGGTAGGCAGTGCCAACTTTATGAGTAACTCTGTATTTGGATAGAAGAGCATTAAAATATATGTTGCAGAAATGTGTGCCTCCATCACTGATAATTGCCCGCGGTGTTCCAAAACGAGTGAAAATATTCTTTTAAGGAATTTTATCACCACTTTTGAATCATTTGATGGCAGTACTATTGCTTCAACCCATTTGGAGACGTAGTCTACTACAACTAGAATGTACAGGTTTCTGAATGATGGAACAAAAGGTCCCATAAAATCAATCCCCCATATATCAAATATCTGTACTTCCAGAATATTTTGCAGAGGTCCTTCATTTCTCCTTGATATATTTCCCATTTTCTAGCACTTGTCACATTGAAGAGCAAATAAGTAAGCATCTTTAAACATGATGGGCCAGAATAAACCCGATTGTAGGACTTTGGCTACAGTTTTATTCCCGCTGAAGTGTCTACCGTATGGTGATGAATGACAATGCTGCAAGAAACTATTGACCTCCTCATGTGGAACACAACGTCTCAGTAATTGATCAGCATATCGTTTGAACAGGTACGGCTCATCCCAGACATAGTGTTTGAATTCCTTGAAGAATTTCTTTCATTGCTGATGTGTCCATTCCAACGGCCATTTTCCCGATGCTATGTAGTTTACATAGTCTGCATACTAAGAGGCTTCTAGCTGTTTCATGGCAAACAACTGTTCATCTGGAAAAGTTTATTTGATTGTCATTTCATTGCTAGCTATTTCTCCATTCTCGAGCCTCGATAAGTGATCTACCACTTGGTTTTCTGTCCATTTCCTGTCTCCGATCTCCATGTCAAATACTTGTAGTAGAAACACCCAACGAATCAATCTGGGTTTGGCATCTTTCTTCGCGATCAAGTATTTGATTGCTGAATGATCTGTGTAGACCACCACTTTGGGACCTAGCAGATAAGAGCGAAATTTATCAAAAGTAAACACAACTGTGAGCAACTCCTTTTCAGTGGTTGTATAGTTGAGTTGAGCTTCATTTAGAGTTCTGCTGGAGTAGTAAATGGTGTGGAAAATTTTTGCTTTCCGTTGTCCTAAAACTTCACCTACAGCAAAGTCACTTGCATCGCATATCACTTCAAATGGAAGGGTCCAGTCTGGTGCTACTATGATGGGGGCAGAGACCAGCTTCTATTTCAAGGTTTCAAAAGCTTCGTGGCATTCTTTGGTGAAGTTGAAAGGCACATCTTTCTCTATAAGGTTGAACAGAGGTTTAGCAATCTTAGAGAAGTTTTTGATAAATCTCCTGTAAATGCCTGCATGTCCGAGAAAACTCTGAATCCCTTTAACAGATGTTGGTGGAGATAATTTTCAATTGTCTCAATCTTTGCTTTGTCTACCTCAATTCCCTTTTATGAGATCCGATGTCCAATCACAATGCCTTCATGCACCATGAAGTGATATTTCTCCCAGTTGAGTACCAGGTTGGTAGTTTCACATCTTTGTAGCACATTTTCCAGATTTTGCAAATAGTTTTCGAACGAATCTCCAAACACATGAAAATCATACATGAAGACCTCCATACTTTATTCCAGCATATTTGAGAAGATGGCCATCATGCAACGTTGAAATGTGGCAGGAGTATTACATAGTCCAAATGGCATTCTGCGGAAAGCAAAAGGTACCATACAGACATGTAAAATTGGTTTTCTCCTGATCTTCTGGGGCGATGGCGATCTGATTATACCCTGAGTATCCATCCAGAAAATAATAGAACTCATGTCCTGCCAATCTGTCTAGCATCTGGTCAATGAATGGTAGTGGAAAATAATATTTCCTTGTTGCTTTGTTCAGCTTCCTGTAGTCCATGCATACTCTCCATCCAGTCACCATTCTTGTTGGAATCACCTCGTTCTTTTCATTTATGACTACAGTAATTCCTCCTATCTTTGGAACACACTGCATGGGACTCACCTAAGTGCTGTCAAAGATGGGGTAGATGATGCCAGCATCCAACCATTTGATAATTTTTTTCTTCACAACTTCCTTCATGATTGGATTTAGTCTCTGTTGATGCTCCACTGTAGGTTTGTACTCTTCATTCATCAGAATTTTGTGCATGCAAAATGATTGACTAATGCCTCGAATGTCTGCTATAGTCCAGCCAATGGCTTTCTTGTGTTCACGTAACACTCTCAGCAACTTATCTTCCTGCTCCAATGTTAGTGAAGAAGAAATAATCACAGGTAAATCAGAAGAATTTCCTAAGAATACGTACCTGAGATGGCTTGGAAGTAGCTTCAGCTCCAGCTGTGGTGGTTCTTTGATCGAGGGCTTGATTCGCTTCTTTTTCGGTAATTCCAAACTTTCCACATGTGGTGTCGATTTGAAGCGAAATGGTATGTCAAGATAGTTGATACATTCCATAATTTCATCATCTATCTTGTTGTCAGTCATGTTGGTGATGCAAGCTTCAGGTTTATCCGTGGAAAGTGGTAGTGCATCAGTATCATGGATGATACTATCTACAACATCAATTCTGAAACATTCTTCTTCCTTTTCATCACTCAGGAATTTCATGGCTTTGAAAACATTGAAGGTAACTTCTTGGTCCTGAACTTTCATGGTTAGTTCTCATTTTTGTACATCAATAACAGTTCGACCTGTAGCCAAGAATGGTCTCCCAATAATGATAGGTACATCTTTGTCTTCTTCCATGTCAAGGATAATGAAATCTGCTGGGAGAATGAGTTTTTCGACTTTAACCAACACATCTTCTACTACACCTCTCGGAAATGCGAGCGTTCTATCAACAAGTTGCAGAGAGATTGAGGTGGGCATTGCTTCTCCAATCTGCAGTTTCATGTAAATCGAAAAATGCATCGAATTAACACTAGCACCTAAATCACACAAAGCTTTACTGATGTAATGTTCTCCAATGGTGCATGGGACAGTGAAACTGCCAGGATCTTTCAACTTCAGGGGAAGTTTCCTCTGAATGATGGCGCTGCATTCTTCTATCAATGCTACTGTCTCGTAATCTCCCAATCTCCGTTTTCGTGACAAAATATCTTTCATGAATTTGACATAGCTGGGCATTTCTTCCAAAGCTTCTGCAAATGGAATGTTGATATGCAGCTTTTTGAAGACCTCCAGGAATCGAGCAAACTGCTTGTCCAATTTACTTTTCTGGAGTCGTTGTGGAAAATGTGGTGGTGGAGTGAGTCTTTCTCGGTCATTTTTCTTTGCTTCTTTTTCCTCCATCTGTGGAACTGCTTCTTTTGGAACTTCTTCAGTAGATGCCTTGATTCAAACATCTTTTTTGATTTTAGTACCGCTTTTCAAAGTAATGGCTTGACATTGCTCTTTCCCTCTATTCCTTGGAGTTGGTTCTGTGTTGCTCGGAAGATTTCCTTATGGTCTGTAACTCTGAGCATTGGCCAGTTGTCCCATTTGATTCTCCAGTATTTTAATAGAAGCTGAATGGCTTTGATTCAATGCTACTTGATTTTGTACCATAGATGCTAAAGCATCGTATTTTGCTTCTTGCTTTTTCAACTGGGCCATCACTTCTGTTATTCCTAGTTCTTTTTCATACTCCTGGACTTTATTTTGATGTTGGAATCCAGGTTGTGGATTGTTCTTTTACCCTGAATTGTTGCTCCATGCGAAATTGGGATTATTCTTCCACCTTGGATTGTAGGTGTTAGAATATAGATTGTTCCCATGTCTGTTGAAATTGTTGACATAATTCACTGTTTCTTCATGTTGGTTTGTCTCTAGTGCTCCTCCATATGGTGAACTTGTGGATCCAGCATTGCCTTGCATGCTGATAGTTTCCATGAATTTGCATATCTGATACAGTTTGGCATTCACTGTTGTGTTGGATCCAACTTCATAAATTCTTGCGATTTGTTGGATCATGCTCCTTTCTGTTGGCCACAAAGAATTGTTGTTGGCCATTTCTTTAATTAGGTCCCAAGCCTGATCTTCTCCTTTTTCCATTAAAGCTCCTCCAGCAGCAGCATCAATTGTGGTTCTCATTAATCCAGAAAGTCCATTATAGAAAGTCTGGACTTGTAGCCACTTTGCAATCTCATGGTGATGACATTTTCTGAGTAAATCCTTGTATCTTTCCCAAGCTTCGCAGAGGGATTCTAAACATGTTGCACAAAGGATGTAATGTCATTCCTCAGCTTTGCAGTTCTGGCTGGGGGAAAATATTTTGCAAGGAATTTGGTGGTTAGAGTGTTCCAAGTTGTGATGGAAACTGCTGGTAGTGAATGTAACTAAGCCTTAGCTCTGTCTTTCAAGGAATATGGGAAAATACGCAGTCTCATTGCTTCTTCAGCTCCTCGGTTGTAATTGAAAATGCCGTAAACTTCCAGGAAGTTGCTGATGTGGGCATTAGGATATTCAGTTGCATTCCCCCAAACTAAACTGACTGCTGTATCATCTGGATGCATGTTTTGATGTCACACGTATTTGCTGGTAAGAGAGGAAGTACAATATAGGAAATGAAGCCGTCAACCACCGAAATAGTTCTGTCTTGAATGGGAATTGGGGGTGCAACTTCCAAAGGTTCAGGTTCTATGTTGATCAGTGCTTTTTGGCATTCTCGCCTTTCCCTTCTCAACTGTCTGATGGTTCTTTCAATCTCTGGGTCAAGCGGTCGGATTTCAAAGCTTCTTGTTCGTCTCATGTAGTGCGTGAGAACCTGAAACACAAGAAAACAAAAACAATAAGTAAAAAGAAATTAGATACAAGTAAAGGTATCTAACCTCAAAACTAATAGTGAAAGATAAATAAGTCCCCAGCAACGGCGCCAAAAACTTGACCGGCGTAATCAAACACGTATAACGCAAGCGCACATATCATTCAAGTAGTATAAAATATATCGATCCCACGAGGACTTAATACCTAAGCTTTTAATTTATGAAGCCAAATGTTTACGAGTATCTAATAGATTGGTTGTTTGATTGGATGGTGACTTTAAACTAAAAACAGTGTGAAAGTAAATTAAGGGAAAATTCAATATTAAGAAACTATTTAGGGTTGTCAATCCTTCCAATATCTTTTAAAGATGAAGTGGTTATCTCATGTTTGTGCAATATATTGGTTTATTAACCTAGAACACAAATTTATGCAAAAGCCTATTCCGATGGTCAGATGAAAATACCTAGCATAACCCAATTAATCATATTCCTATGTCAACCAAGTTATCTGAATTCATCCCCGCCCGACAGGTATATTCATATCCTTTAAGGAAATATATTAAGGGTTATCTATCCTTAAGGAAGATCGTGAGTTATTGAGTCTAGGGCTTAAACCTAAAATCCCTTTTCCAAGTTCATTTTAAGTTTACCAAATCAATCTTATTAATGGCCAGTTAACAAGAAGCATTAAGCTTAAGGCTCAATAACTAAACCCTTATATTACCCAAACAATAAATAACCCCTTATAAACTGGTGATATTGGAATTAATCACAACCCCTGATAACGTGTTTAGTTATGACACATATCTAAGACTAGCAAAAGCTTAAATAAATTAAATGACATAAAGTAAATGCTGGAAATTAAAAACGTAAATAAAACAATAAAGAAAATGATGGGGTTAGAGGATCCGCTTTTATTACTTCTATTTTAGATATCTCCTTTATTATAATATATTAACTTTGCATGACATTACCAACCGACCATAAAGGCGGTATCCTAATTAAGTCAATTTTATTATTAATTCCAACCAACCACAAAGGCGGTATCCAATTTAGTCAGGTTAAAACCAATTTTATTAAGTCCAATCGACCATAAAGGCGGTATCCCATTAAGTCAGGTTTTAAATAGTTTATATATTATAATTAAGGGACATTAATCTAAATATTAGTAATAAAAGCTTGACATTTCACCCCAGTAGAGGGGAGTTACCTCCTAATGCTGAACAATAAAAATAAAGACTTGAAAAGTAAATAAAGAAAGTACTATTGCGTAAAGTAAATAAAATTAAATACAGAAAGCCGTAAATAAACAAACAAGATACAATCTTCTTAGTATTCTTAAGGAATTCCTTAGAAGAAAGTATGAATTTTCAAATGAAATCGGCCTGAATTTATAGGCATCACCGGGTCCTCGCGACGCGACGCGCCGTAGATTTCTAGCACGTGGCACTCGGGTTTCGGAGATGATGACACGTGTACGCGGCTTCGTCGGCAGCTGAATTATTGGGTCGGCGTCGCGATGCCGAAAGCTTGGCGTGTCGTGACGCTGATGTCAGTAATGATGTGGATTGTCGGCAGCATGAGATGATGACACGTGTCCGACACATGTTAGCACGATTGTTGTGATGGTGACATGTGGCATGCGCATGTTAGCAAGTGAGCATGTTAGCAAATATGATGTGATGTTGACACATGTCCGGCGCACGTTAGCGCGCATGATAGCAGACGACGCATTTTAGCACAACGTATTTTAGCAAACGACGCATTTTAGCAGGAAATTTACATTTTTGCCCTTTTTTCCGTTTTTCGCTGTTTTGGCCCCGAATTGATTCAAGAGAGTCCTGTTATTTTATTTATCTACAAAATAACACAAAACACATCAAAATATTCACAAAACTCAAGAAACTATGTAAAATATTACGTCGAAGGAGTGGAAAATAATGATCTATTTACCACTCATCAAAGACTATTTTAAGGTCGATGTCATTCGTAGCATATCTATATATCAATCTAATACGCAAAATGACAATACCATTAATAAGGTATGAAATGAAAATATAGTTATTTTATTAATAAATAATAAAATATAAAATTCGGATTGGCGCTCTAAGCACCAACTTCAATATGATGTTGGGTTCGAACTTTGACAACTTCAAAATTAAAATTAATTAAAATCGAGTCCGGTCAAACCCGATTTTTTTACACTAAATTCGTGATTTGAATTGAATTTTACGGGTCGGACTGGGTCGATCCTAAATCACAATTTATACTTTTCAAACCCGAACGAGGCGGATCAAATCGGGTCAACTTTTGACCCGAATTCTTGTCACCCCTAGTACTAACATGATATTGGTATAATGAGATTGATGAAGATAAATGATGGTGACAAAAATATAGAGAATGGTGATAGATTTATGATAATGAAAATGGGTGGTGGAGATGGTGATGCTTGAGAGAAATCATATATGAGAGAGAATTAAGAAAAAAAACGTGTATTTTTTTAATACAATGGTATATATGAAAGTAAATAATACAAACTAAAAAGTTGATTTTGATGAGATAAATCAAAGAAATTTAATAATGATTGAATTTCAAGAGTCTAATTTAACCTAAAAGCATGTGTAGTGGGTCTTTTTACAGATCCGTATCACGCGATGCATGAGATTGTTAGAGAGTGGTAGAAGTGTTTTTTGGATTTAAAAAAAAATCAAAAATTTGTCTAGTTTGGCTGACAGAAGTCAATTTTCTTGTAACCAATCAACAAGTTCATTTAATTGAAGGTACTCAGAAATTTATTTTCTGGATCCCCTGATTCTCGATCAACCGACACAATCAGAAATATGGTATTTAGGGTTCAATAATTTAGCATCGCCATATAAATCACCGTTAAATGTATCTTTTAGCGTCGCCAAAATCTGACAACGCTAATAGTAACAACATCTTACGTTGCCAGGAGAAGCGACACTAAAATTATAATATTTAGCGTCGCCAACATACTTTGGATGTAAAAAATTATGAAATTTAGCATCGCTACCTAATTATCGATGCTAAATATGAAGAATCATCAACATTTAGCGTCGAACATAGGTAGGGACGTTAATTATCATACATGGGCAAGTCATACTCGAACTACCGCAAGAAGAACCTCAGTGAAGAGGATTGGGTATATTTGTGCGAAATGTGGGCTTCAAAGGAATACGCGGTAAGTTTTAAATTTACATGATATTTCATTTTGCAACCTTTTGAAACAAAATATTATAAATTTTTCTTTTTTTATATAGAAAATTGGTGAGCGGAACAAGGTGAAACGACAGAATCTGCAGTTCAACTATGTTGGAGGCTCCAAGTCATTTTCCGCGCATTGCGATAAACACTCTGAGGTAAGTGGATATACATTTAATTCACTATATTGTAATAATATTTAATTACTAATTAATTTTTTTTTCTACAATGAAGCGACACGAGAAATGTGGTACAGCCCCTCCCGATGTTGGATTTTTCACCTCACCCACATCGTTCAAAATAAAAGTTAGGTGAACGATACCGCTCGAGAGTATTATGCAAATATTTAATTAAATAAATTATGTAAAATTTTAATTTTTCCGCTAAAATAAAATCTTAAAATGTAGGAACACATGGTGGACATCCAGATATACAACCTCACGAAGGGCTTATAGCCTTTGGCTAATGATGAGCTTTCACTATTGGACAATTATGACCCATAACATCACTATTTGTAAAAGACATTGTGGTTTTTGTACAAATTTAATATGTGACAAAAGAAATTGATATTTTAACATTTTGTAATTAGATTACTTTGATATATAAATGATAAAAGTCCTTATGATTAGTTCAGATTAATAAGATATGATATAGTATTAATCCATGAACGGTTTAATCATTAAATATCCCTAGTCGTAGTATTATCGAGACTGGGCATCGATAATGCGGAATAGACTAGTATTACACTTTTGCGCGTTATGGAAGCTTAACAACATAGTTCTCATATATTTAAGTATAAGATACTTATGCAAATGTGGTAGGAGGTTCTGTTAGCCGTTGGACCGGGAACAACTTCGCTCTGGATAGACCCACTCGGAATCCCATTGGAAGTATGACTATGTGTCTATGGGAATCTGAATCAGGATAGGTGTATATGGTCTTAACCTGAGACTTGCATCGCTAATACTTGTGACAATCAGTACGCTTTGGTTTTGGTGATCCGGGGCTTTAACAGGTTCTATGTACGCCTCTTCTGGGTTTGCTGAGAATCGTAGTGTATTGGGTGTGATGTCAAGATGGAAGTATCACTTCAGTCATATGGAGAAGATGATCACGCAGGGATACAAAACTAGTACTCTAATATGCTGCAGCTATCATGATAATATAACTAGGTCATGATTATCCGATTACAGAGACTAGTTTCTAGTGATCCGATATATGCTTCGTACGGGGCAGACACAATTTCAGCCCTAGGCCTAGCATGGGACATCCGATACTGGATCGTAATACACAATACATTGTATACTATGCCTGATAAAGATTATATATTCCTCGTTGAATATTTCTGGAGAATTGGGTAAGCACGGTGCTTTGCTAGAAGCCAACCATGTCTTGTAAATCGGTGAGAACGTGGTACGGGTACGCACTTGTCAGATAGTCTGAAAACCGTATTTACTGCCAACATATCCAGGGATCTCTTGGGTCGCTTCCCAAAGATTCACCGATGACATTTGACTAGAACAGAATTAATCTAGGATTAATTATGAGAGAGAAAATTAATCTGGGATTAATTACGGCAATAATTTATCTGGGAATAAATTCGTCTAGAAAAGAGAAAGCGATTAATTTGGAATTAATCGTTTAAATAATATATTGGATATATTAATTGAAATCAGATTTCAATGTGGAATTAAAATTGGATTTTAATTCGGGCGAACGAATTAATTTAGAATTAATTCGGAAGTGACTTTCGTAATAATTTTGCTAGGCACTATTGTTTAATTAAATTGGATTTAATTACGTCGCGACGAAAAATTTGTTTAATCGGATTAAACGAACCCGAGCCCGAAGTGTGTTGTCTAATCCAACTTGAATTTTGAATTTAAGTGGTGGGACCCACTACCTCACATCAATTGTCAATCTAGTTGATGGAAGTAGTTGAGAGCATTTAATGGAAAACCTTTTTGAAAGAGAAGAATTGGTATTAGTTTTAGAAACAAAATATCAAAAACACAACTTCTCTCTTCTTCCTCAAAATGCTATGAGCCTCTCCCTTGGAAAAGAAATTTTTGTTGCAAAATTTTCTTGAGCTAGCACTTAAAGGAGTCTTGTGAGGTGATAGGGAAACTCACCATTGGGTTGGAAACTTTCAACAAAGCTTGGAGCTTCATCAACATACAAAGAAATTTTTGAATCACATCCGTTCAACGTAAGTTTTTTCCGCAAACTCACTTGATCATTCACACACAATAACACGACTTAGAGACCTTGGGCATGTCTAGGACACTAACAATTGTATCATGAGCCATATCTAAGTATGATTTGTATTTAGGGTTTATAGACTTTATTTGGGGATTTTGTGCTTGGAGTATGATTTTTTTTAAAATTGGTTGTTTGGTTGTGTATTGATGATGATGAATTGGATTTGTGCATCATAGGATTTGAGAAAATTGATTAGATTAATTTTTCCCTAAAATCCTTCTAATGGCCGAATGTAACCCTAGACTTCTCATGGTGATTTTTTGTTAATTAGACCATTGGATGAGTTTATGGCATAATATGAATATTGAATGTTGATTTAATTGGATTGAAATCAAATTGAGTGTTGTTTTATGCCCATTGTCGTGAGATTAAGCATGTTTAATGGATTGATTTTGCTTCAATTGTGTTGGACATGAATTGGATAATTAAAGCATGATTAATTAATTTAATTGATGTTTTGGAAATATTGGATTGGATCCATAATTGGCCAAAGCCTAAGCCTAAAGAATTAATTGAAAGCCCATTGTAGGACACAGAAATCGGCGACGCTGTTCCACGCTCGCGGCCTAGTTGGGAGTACGGAATAGCCCATGGAGGAACTAAACCGGAGAAATAACATGGAGTCGCCACCCAGTGTGAACTAGGACAAAGATTTAAGGCCGCACTCACCCCTCGTAAGGTAAGACCTCAAGTCGTTGGGTTCAGAATGGTCCCTTACTTAATGTCACTTGTAATGATGAGATTTGTACAATATCTCAACCGAATCTACGCAACATGATTAAGAACAACCTAATATAGTCCATCTTTATAAAGATAAATCCTATGTCTAAGTTTGCATGCTTGAAAAGTAAGTTATCACCAAGGCAAACACACAATAACACACGGCAATCTCATACTTTAATCATATAATACGGAAAGCAAATAACAACCTAAATATAATGCAAATCCCAACGCAAAATATTCTAACCATGCTTAAAAATAAACAACTAAATCATACTAAAATAATAAATAACATACTAGACTAAATCATGCTCAAATACAAAGTTTGGATGAAACGAAATACCTGTCTCTCAAGTGGTATGTGGCTTTGTATCCTGAGTGCAAACCGCAATACCGTCCATTCGGATTCGGCTACGGAATTTACGTCTGAGTTTCTATCCGATATACCACAGAAGAAAACATGTATTCCGTTCATCCAGAATTCATATCATGCCTCAATAAACGACTCTCATGAGATAATATATTAAAATAAATAAAAGAAACAAAAATAATAAATAAAGAAGGTGCCCTCGGGTCTAACCTCTTTTGTCGTCTCTTGAAAGCGCGTTAAACGGCTGTCGGAAGGGTTGATGTTCCACAACTTTTCTGGTTCACTAATCCAACGTTTTTCCTCATTGTTTCGCTGTTTGAGCTGCTGTTTTCACTATATTTCGCTGCTGTTTTTGTTGTATTTTCTGGTAACTGTTTTTTTTTTGGGTGATTAAAAGATTGTTTTGGCGATTTT
>SKCR01034927.1:0-17535 GCA_019454045.1 Zanthoxylum bungeanum
TATGGAGTCACAAACAGGCCCAATCCAAGTGATAGTCACTGGATTGAAGTTAAGAACATCCTTCAGTATCTTAGAGGAACTAAGGATGTTGTCTTGAACTATGGAGAATGAGAACTTGAAGTGACTGGGATCACTGCTGCAAGTTTCCTAACCGATTAAAACGACTATAAGTCGTAACAACGATACTATAAAGTTTGAATAACGGAACAGTGAGGTGGAAATCTTCCATGCAAGATACTATTACCGAATAAACAAAAAAAACGGGTTATTGTTGCAGCTGAGGCAGTAATAGAAGCCTTCTGGATTGATAATAATCTAATTAGATTAGATATAGTTCTGTTAGCAGCTGAGCTAGGCTACAGCACAGGCTAAAGAATTAATGGTCTCATCAACGATACAGATATATACTTTGATTATTCATCGGATTCGTTCGGATCATACATCGTGGCGATGTGATGATCGAATAAATCGCATTAGATGATAATCATGCAAATCCGCTGACGAAAGTATTTCCTCAGTAAGTTGAGCGAACCGTACATAGTTCGGCTGTAGGACACTCGAGTGACTGGCTATAGGCCAAGTGGGAGATTGTGGGACAGTTATGACCCATAGCGTCACTATTTGTACAGATAATGGTGTTGTTGTACAAATTAACTATGTGACAAAGGAAATTGCTCTTTTATCATTTGTGATTAGATCACCAAGATGTATAAATGATGAAAGGTCCATATGATTAGTTCATGGATTTAGATGATATGAGACAGTATCAATCCATGAAGGTTTAATCATTAAATTTCCCTAGTCAGAGTATTATCGAGATTGGACATCGATAATGCGGAAAAGACTAGTATTACACTTGTGCGCGTTGTGAAGGCATAACAGCATAGTTCTCATATATTTGGGTATATAATACTCATGCAAGTGTAGTAGGAGGTTGTGTTTTACCGATGGTACGGAAAACAGCTTCGCTCTGGATAGACCCCTCAGAATTCCATTGGTAGTATTACTATGTGTCTATGGAAGTCCGAATCAGGGTAGGTGTATTTGGTCTTAACCTAAGACTTGCACCGCTAATACTTGCGACAATCAATATACTTTGGTTTTAGGTCGTCCAGGGCTTTAACAGGTTTTGTGTACGCCTCTGCTGAGTATATTGAGAATCGTAGTGTATTGGGTGTGATGTCGAGATGGAAGTATCACTCCAGTAATAGTGGAGATGATGATCATGTAGGATACGGAACTCGTTCTCTTATATGCTGCAGCTATCAGGATATTATGACTAGGTCATGTTTATCCGATTATAGAGACTAGTTACCAGAGATCCGATATGTGCTTCGTACGGGGCATACACATTTCCAGCCCCAGGCCTTGCATGTGACATCCGATACTGGATCGAAATACGCAATACTACGTATACTACGCCTGATATAGATCACCATATTCCTGTAAGGATATTTCTGGAGAATTGGGTAGGTATGGCGTTTTGCTAGAAGCCAACCTTGTCTTGTAAATCGGTACAAACGTAGTACTAGGTACGTACGTGTTCGGATAGTCCGACGACCGTATTTACTGCCAACATATCCGGGGATCTCATAGGTCGCTTCCCGAAGATTCACCGATGACGTATGACTCGCACTTTATTAATCTGGGATTAATTAGATGAGAGAGAAAATTAATCTGGGATTAATTACGGAGATATTTTATATGGGATAAAATATTAATTAAAGAGAGAAAATGATTAATTTGGAATTAATCGATAAAATAATATATTCGATATATTATACGAAATTGGATTTCGACGCGGAATTAAATTTAGAGTTTAATTCGGGCGAACGAGTTAATTTAGAATTAATTCGTTAGCGACGTGAATAGTAATTTTTCTAGGCATAATTATTTAATTACGTCGCAATGGAAAATTCGTTAATTTGGAATTAGCAAACCCGAGCCCGTAAGTGTTTGCGAGCGCACTCGTATTTCGAATTCAAGTGCGGCCCGCAAGTCACATCAAGCGTCAAATCACAAGTCGCATCAAGCGTCAATTCATTAGTCACTTTGAGTGATGTGACAACTTGTCACTTGATTGA
Source organism: Zanthoxylum bungeanum (assembly GCA_019454045.1). Classification (NCBI taxonomy): domain Eukaryota; kingdom Viridiplantae; phylum Streptophyta; class Magnoliopsida; order Sapindales; family Rutaceae; genus Zanthoxylum; species Zanthoxylum bungeanum. The sequence continues at coordinate 2,085 of SKCR01034927.1, forward strand.
TTGAGTGATGTGAATAGTTGATGTAGTGGTTGGCAAAGCTTTAATGGCTTGACTTTTTGGAAAAGCAAAATTTGGAAAATGAATTTTGGAAATTCATAAGTGTATTAGATACACTTTTTGCCAACAACCAACACATTCTCTCTTCTCTTTCTTCCTCCCTCTCTCATGCCTAAAGTGGGCTGTTTTTCCTTCTGGTTTCACCGAGATTCACAAGGAGAAGATGAGTGATTTTTGTGGCAAAAATCAAGAGTGCTAGCACACATTCGGGGTCTTGCGAAGGTGATAGGGAAACCGCACACGTGCGCATGGAATCACACAAAGCTTGGAGCTTGGAGGAATCACCATTGCCGATTCTTAGAGGAGCAAAAACCAGTGGACTGCCGAGAGTTCAAAGAGGGTTCAAATGGCTCAAAAAGTTTTTGTTCTTCACCGCATCGCCTCAACCGATCGATGTAAGTATTCGGCAACTTCCTCGATGTATTCACATGTTGTTTCTTGCTTGATAATCGATCCTCGGGACTTAAAGATTTCCCAACAGTTTCTCTCAGCTATCTTTAATCCATTCGTGCTATGATTATTTTTGGGCACCATACGCCACGTCGAATCTCTCTTCGAGCATGATATAAATACCTGAGGTGATAAACACTGCAGGCATTTTGCTCTATCCCCCAATGGTCCAAGGCATTGGGTATTAACTCTCCAGCCTTGGGGTTTGATAATAACATCACGGGTCGGTGTGCCATGGAGAATCACGCTTTTCCCACATGTCCTGCACCCCTTAGTGCATTCGAATCCCAAGTATCTCACTAGAATTTTAAATAAGTATTTCCCATCTAAATAGCAAACAAGCATAAGCGAACAAATCTTTATTTATACAGGGAAATCCCTATTCATATTATTGGGATCCACTGTCCTTCTTACAACTCTTTGATGGCCCTTTTAAGAGAGGCTCTATTGAAAATACCTCCTCAATATTTATGCATTCTAATGCTTCTTAGGTCGGGTGTTGTCCAGTTGTTCCAAGTGATAGGTACCAGTCCCGATGACCTCGGAAACTCTATAAGGTCCTTACAATTTGGCGCTCAAGGAATCTTCTTCAGCTTTCTTCTATTTAGGGTGACCCGCCTCAAGACCAAGTCTCTGGAATAAAAGGTTCATACTCCGACCCTCTTGTTGTAGATGTCAGCCATCTTTTGCTGATACGCTGCCAACCTGAGTGTCGACCTCACCCTCTTCTCTTCTATCAGATCAATGTGGTGCCAAGTGAGTTTTTTATTCTACGCTTCTTCAAAATACTGGACTTGATGGATAGTCATCTCGATCTCAGATGGAGTCACTGATTCGCATCTGTAAGCCAATGAGAAATGATTTTCTCATCTGACATCCCTCACATACCCAAGCTACTCTGAGCCCATCCTAGTACATCGTCGATTAGAAAAAACCTCATCTGAGTGCTTTGTTGGCAATTGATTTCCCAAAATAGTGGTTTCCACAGATTCCTTCGTGCATTTCCGTAATCTATTTATTTGCCTCCTCGGGCCTAAGACACCACAGGTATGGCATCGTGTAGCCTCTTCTATACAGAACCCCCTATATTAGGAAAAAATGTGCACATTGATGTTTCAACCTCCTGACTTCTTTCGTATCCTCAAGTAGATCTCCAGATTCTAGATATCTCCTGATTGGGTCCATCCAGGTTAGTTTGACTTCAACTTTGACCCCAATCACGCTCGATTTTCCTACGTTTTTGGGCTCTAGAATCTCCATGTGGATGATTCGAGGAATCTTTGATTTGATAAATGATGCCAAACAAGCCATTGAATCTACTTACTGATTATTCTCTCGAACGACCTGCTCAAAGGTCACAATCCTCATTCATTCGACCAATTTTTTTCACCTCCATCAGACATGCTATTATATTGGGCACCCTTACCTAGAACCCATTATTCAGCTGCTGAACGGCCAATTGGGAGTTGTTATTTACTGTTACATCTCTTACCTTGACTGCCACACAAAGCCTTAACCTAGCTAGGATTGCCGCGTACTCAACCTTATTATTGGTTGCCTCAAATGCAAACCTCAATACATAACTCAATTATTCCCCTTCTTCATTTCTGAGAATTACACCAGCCCCGCACCTTTTCGAACTAATCGATCCATCCACAAGAAGTTCCCACTTCTCTCCCTCGATTACCATGAATCAGTGTCTAGTAAACTTTGCCATAAAGTCAACCACAACTAGCCTCTTGATCGACACTCGAGGCAGGTAGGATATATCATACTCACTGATCCCCAATACCCGTTTTACAATACGGTCTGAGGTATCTGGTCTATACAATATTTTTCTTAGTGGGTGGTTAGTATTTACCCCGATAGGGTAAGCCTGGAAGTATGGATGAAAATTTCTCACCGCAGTAACCAAAGACAGGGCCATCAACTCATGGGTCGGGTATCCAGTCTCAGCATCTACTAAGGCCTTGTTAGAGTAATAAATCAGCCTCTGAATTTTGTCTATTTCTTTTACTAGTACCGAACTTACAGTATGTTTTGAGATAGTTAAATACGAAAATAATCTCTCACCTGGTTTGGCTTAGCCAGAAGTGGGGGTCAGGTCAGGTATTCTTTGAGCTGTGGGAATGCATCCTCAAAATCGCCTATCCACTTGACTTCCTTCTTAGACTTCTTGATCAATTGGAAGAAAACATGGCACTTATCAGTTGCCTTGGAGAAAAATTGGTTGAGCACTGCTACCCAATAGGTTAAGTTCTGCACCTCTTTCGTCGTCCTCGGAGATTTTAGATCCAGTACCACCCTTATCTTTTGAGGATTGGCCTCAATACCTCTCGCACTGACCATATACCCCAAAAAATCTCCCTAGGATACCCCAAACACACACTTGTCTGGGTTCAGCCTCATCTTATACTTCCTCAAAAGTTTGAAAGTTTCTCCGAGATCCCTCAAATGGTCCTCGAGCACTACCATCATGGTTATCATGTCATCGACATAGACTTGCATTGTATTGCCAATGAGGGGCTTCAAGACCCGGTTGACCCACCTCTGATACGTTGCCCTCGCATTCTTCAATCCGAAAGGCATCACCTTATAACAATATTACCCCTGACTAGTAGCGAAGACTATCTTTTCTTTATCCTCATGGTGTATTTTGATCTGGTTGTACCTCGAGAAGGCGTCCATAAAACTGAGCAGCCCGTGGCAGGCTATCGAATTCACCAGGTGATCCACTTTCGGGAATATGAAACTATCATTTGGGAATGTTTTATTTAAGTTAGAGAAATCCACACACATCATCCACTAACCATCGGTCTTCTTCACCAAGACCACATTTGATACCCACTCTAGGTACTTAACCTTTTTGATGAACCCGACCTTCATCACCTTATCTATCTCTGTGTGAATAGCCTCATACCGTTCATAGTTGAAAGTTCTCATCTTATGCTTCATAGGCTTATGAGCCTGGTCTATCGCCAAACGGTGGTTTATGACTCGAGGATCTATTCTAGGCATATCCTCGTGACCCTATACAAAGACATTTGCATATTCCCTCAAGATGTCCACGAGTTTCTCTTCAAACTTTGTTCCAAACCGACCCCGATCCTGATTGTCTTCCCTGGGCCAAAACGTTCTAGTGGCTCAAGCTCTTCTCTTACTTCTCCACACTGATTAAGGGTCCTGAGATCGGGGGTCCATCGATTCTATCTCTATTTTACCCTCTTCCATTTTCTTCCGCTTCTGCCCTATGACATCTTCAATACATATGGTTTCCTTCGACACAGCCGCGAAACAGATCCTGGCCACCTTCTGGCTTCCAAATACTACCATGACCCCCTTTCTGGTTGGGAACATTAGCTTCACGTAGTAGCTCGACATTTCTGCCATACACTTCATCATGAAATGCCTTCCCATATTTACTTGATAGTTGCTAAAAAATTCTACCATGGTGAAGTCCAACATTATTATCCTGGTATTGGGGAGTTTCCAATGGTCATCGTAAGTTATACCCGACCTAGTGGAACAACCGTTGATCCCCCAAACCCATACAATGAAGTTGCGTTCTGAAGCAAAGTGGTGAACTCCACGCCCAGCTATCTAAGGCTTCCTTGGATATGATATCTACAGCACTCTAAGGTCCACCAATATTCTGTCCACCTCTATACCGCCAATGTTTGTCTTGATTATCAAGGCATCATCATGTGGATAACTTACACACTGAGCGTCTTTTTTAGTAAACATTATTGGCATTGGCCTGGTTTATTGTATCCTCAGGCTTTTCTCCATAGTCATTACCTTAGGGTCGTTGATCCAGCTGTAGTTCTTCCCTGCCTGGTTTGAATCCCCGGCTATCATCCTTCCCCCAACTATTGTGAATATAGGCCTCTACTCCCTTCACTTTCTGATTCTCATGGCCTCATGATCAATGCACTCATTCAGGTAGCCATTTCTCACCAGGTATTCCACCTACTCCTACAAGTCCCTACATCTCTCTATGGCATGTCCCCTTATATTGTGATGCGCACAATAGGCCTTGTGATCCCTATTCTCAACCGGAAACCTCCTCGGGTCGAGCTCAGTCAGCAGGCCCTTATCTTGAATCTCCCGAGCTACCTGCACCAACGGACTATTGAGGGCAATATACGTCGTGCCCCTAGTAACATGGGCGACCTTGATCGGGGGCCTCCTTTCAGGTGTTGGGTTACCCCAAGTTATTGGCAAAAACTCACATTGCCTTTAGGGGTGAGCAAAACCGGTTCCGGTTCCGGTTCCGCATGGAACCGGAACCTACCCGAAAAAAATTGATTCCTAACTAAGTGGAGCCGGAACCTACCCAATTAATTAGGGTACCCTATTAATCGGTTCCAATTCGGTTCCGGTCCGGTTCTGAATTACCTTATTCATCAACATTTACAGTATACCAAAGTACCATTCAGAATCATAATTTCTCATCTTATTGTTTATATTTCAAGTAAATAACAAAGACCAAACATACAAAAGATGTTTAGGACAGTGACCTCCCTAAACAAAAACATGAATTCGAATACAGTATTCATTTATTCAACAACTTAATACAATAGATAGAAATAGCTTAATACAGTTGGCTAGGAACATCAAAAAGACAAACCCATGAAAATCCAAATCATCCAATCGCATTGCAATTCAAACAACCAAATATTTATCCTAGAAATCCATCAGAACAATCAAACCCCATATCATGAATCTCTTCTCTATTCCCAGTCGCTAGATTAAAATCACATTATATTAAAAAAAAAATCAAATATCTTCATGTCAAAGGCCTTAAATTTAAAAGGGTAAATGATATGAGTAATTGGGATTATTACATGTGGTGTAGTAATTAGTTTGTACTTTGTACGATGGTATTCTATTTTCCAAGGAAGTTAAAGTTGATTTAGTCACCTTATAAAGAGGAGATCAGGTAAATGTTGAAATTGAGGCCACTGGTGTTGCCTTTAGGGCACTGTACGAGGGAACTGAATGTGTCGTAGATGAAGTGAGTGGTGGAGCGCCATAACCATTTGAAGACTGTGAAATTGCTTAGGGATTGTTCCAGAATGGAGAGAAGAAAGTGCAAAAGGGAGCTTATATAAGTAATCAAAACGACGCCGTTTAGTTTAAAATTCGGGTAGACATTCGGTTCCAAAAATCGGTTCTATGGTCCGGTTCCGGTTCCAATCATTTTAGAACCGGAACCGGACCGATTAAAATCGATTCCTACAATTTGGAATCGGAACCGGACCGGTTAAAACCGATTCTGATTCCAAACCCGGAAAATCGGTCCGGTTCCAACCGGTTCCGGGTAGACCCGAAACCGGTTCTCACCCCTAATTTCCTTGGGACCAGTCCTTTATGACCACCGCTGATATCACACTGGTTTTCTTGTCTTGTCTCTTTCTTTACCCAAGCGATCCACATTGGACTATCTTCTCATCTTCTTCCAATAACAAATTTCCTCACATGCTCCAGAGTCGCGGCATAGTCTGATACTCTTGGATATTTAGGTCGGAATATAACTTCCCAACCCTCAAAGCTCATTTGAAGCTTTCCAACGCCTCCTAGGACTCATACGCCTTGACCTCCAACACCAAACTGTGGTATATTTCAATGAAACTCTTCAGAGGCTCATCATCTACCTGCTTCATCATCCTTGACGACCCAATCATCTTCCTTGGTGTGAATGCTCCCTTAAAGTGGCACACGAAGGACTTCCCTAGCTATGAAAAATTATAGATGCTCCTTGGAGTTAGATTTCTAAACCATAAACTGGCTGACCCCTCCAAGGTTAGTGAGAACACCTTACAAACTGCATCCTCGACCACACCTTGAATTTCCATGAGCAAATAAATTTTTCAATATGGGATCAAGGGTCTGTGTTACCCTTGAAATTGTCCATCACGGGAAGAGTGAATCTCCTTAGGAACTCCATCCCCATCACTTCTTTAGTGAAAATGGATGTTGCCTCCATATCTTGATCATCTCGAGTACCTCGCTGCATGTTATCCTCCTATTTCTTCATCTCCTTCTGAAACCAGTCTCTCATTTGGCTCTCGGTGTTCTCTTGCCCTCAACCGAGGGATTCCTCATACTCGCTTCTCCAGGCGTGGTATCTCTGACATCTGGCAGTCTTACTCCCCCGCTCCAGATATTGCCTTAGTTCGCTTTCCCCAAAACATAAACTGTTACTGGATGATTCTGGGGTTTGCCTATCGTCTTCTTCCTCCCAGAGCTCTTCCGCAGATGCGGCGTTAGCCATAACCACTTACTTTACTTTACAAGCATTTCTCCTCCTAGTTTCTCGAACCACTTCTACACAGGCTACCCTCTTTCCATTGGTAATCTCTTCCCTCTTACTGGGACCTGTTTGGACTTGGTCCTCTGACTCATTCTCCAACTTCTCGATCTTCCCCATCATGGCTTTCATAAAAGCTTGTGTCACTTCTCTTTTGTTTCGTGCATTCTCTCTTTCCAAACGCAGGTTTTCCTCCATCTTCTCCATCCACTCCGCCGTCACAGACACCAAAGCTCTATGGTTTTTGTCTCCTGCCATCGTTTAGTGTATTTGATGCTTTTCGTACTCCCTCCCCACATATGGCGCCAACTGTTGATTGCTATTTTTCGTTCCAAGGGAAATTTGGGAAATCTACTATTCGAACAAACCTCCTTCAATCAGTAAATTTTTTTGGTTAGTAGAGAACCCAAAACAAACTTACCAAGAAAACAAGAGAATCGCAGAGATTTACGTGATTCGGCGGAGAGTGGATACAACCTAATTTCACGAGAGAAAATAGAGGATGTTTATATTACTCGTTTGAGATCAAGACAGACCAGGTTTACAAATCTATCAGGAGGTCGGGTACCGACTAGCTTTATCTCTCTATCCCTAATTTAGAAGCTCTTGTTTTTTTACAAGTTGTGAAATGCGAAAACTGCTAACTCTTGAATTTGTGACATCAACCTCTTTATATAGACTTCAAAATCTACTATTCCATCAACTCATGGCATTAGCTCATGCCACCCTATCATCATCGTCCCATGCTCATTTTCCCCAACCACTCAATAAACAGTCGCTCTGGTATTTGACTCAACTACCCTATGTCACCAGAAACCCATCATTCCAACCTTTTTCCACTACTACACACTTTGCTGACGTGACACCCAGCGGTTCAACCACTCCAATTCTGCTTCGTCTGGCAGAGTCTCTGCCTTAAGAGAGCCGTTGACTTACTCATGTCACATCAGCTTTCTAGAAGTTCAGACTTCCAAGTAGGGCATGACACACTCACAAAGTGATTCTTCAGACTTCCAAATGACACTCACAAAGTATTTTTTTTATTCTCAAGTATAAGAGTGTCAAAGTATAAATAACCTGGTAAGTCCAGGATCGATCCACAGGGAATAGATTTAGTAAACTAAAATAATAATTCAAGTGACAAAAGAAAAATAGAATTGTTTGAAATGATGGATAATTTTAAATTGAACTGCAACAATAAATTGAAATATTGGGGCTAGGGGATCCACTCTTGATATTTCAAATATAGAGAAATCTTACTTTTAATAATATATAAATTATCATTATTACCTAGTTAATTTACTTCAGGAATTAGTTATGCCAAAATATATAAAAGCAGTCGTAAATGCGGTGATAACATCTGTTTATAACAAGTCCAGATAGGTACTCAATTATGCCAAATAAATAAAACCAGCCAAAAAGCGGTAACAAAGTTTATCAATAACTAATCTAGATTTAAATTGCTCTCTCATATAATATGAGGTAAAGTATTAATTGTGCCAACCAAGATTTGATTGTCTACAGAGAATCAAGACACCTTCAAATATAAGAGAATATTAAATATTAGTCTTCATATTACAATACATATATTATAATATAAGTAAGATTAATTTATATTATAGTACTTAGAGTTTCACCATTTACCCCATCAGAATGGAATTAACTACTCATGATTTAAATAAAAAAAAATTACAAGAAAAATAAAACACAAAAGACACTTCTTTCAAATTCTTCAAGAGAAAAAAAAATAAAAGAAGCATGAAGAAAATTAGAGGTGAGCACCTCTAGAAGTGTTCATCTCTCAATTATTAATTACAACTTTGCAAATCAAATACAAACAATAAACTTTTACTAATTTATTTTTTCTTTTTCCTTTAGTTGATCATTTTGTATTTGTCACAATCCACCTACATTTCAAATTTTATTTTATTTTTATATTTTTTATATTTTTACTTTATTTTCTAATAATTAAAATTACATGCAATACATATTGACTTCTTCACCAACTTCGACCTTGAAAACCTCAGATTTAGAAAATCTTGTAAATAGTAAAGTTGTAGATATTTGAGTTTTCTTTCAACTGGAACTGGAATCGCCTCAATCGATATCGAAATAACTTAAATTACGAAAATTGTGCAAAATTAGAATTTTAGAAATTGTAAACTGTTTTCTGGCCTCCAAAATCCAAATATTCATTCCCATTTTTCTAGTTATGCATTCAAAGTATTATTTCATAAGAAATAAAATCACAATAAAAATATATAAAACATAAATTTAATTATTATTTCACAAATGTGATAAATTAAGGGGATTAATGAAACTATAAGTGTAAAATAATTGATTTTATTTTTAATAAATGTATATTTTTTAGTGTTCATCATGACATACGTCATAAGTAAGTACAAAATATCATGATCTCAGCTCCGTGCCTCGGGTCAGCATATCGAGGCAAGCGGTGCTTGGTCAAGCCATTCATGCTTCAATCAGGTCGGGTCGGTAAGCATGGACCACCTCAGGTCAACTTCCACAAACATTCAATTTCTGTCAAAACTGACATTTCTTCTTCAGGTCAGGCGGGGTACTGATGAGTGGTAATTATATCACTATTTCCTACTCATTTAACCTAATATTTTGTATAGTTTCTCGGGTTTTGTGAACATTTTGATGTGTTTTATTGTTATTTTGAAGATAAATAAAGTTTGGAAAGCATTGGAAGCAATTTGGGGCCAAAACAGTGAAAAGGGACGAAAAGGGCATTTTTGTAATTTGGCCGCGTCGCGACGCTCAAGCCTTCTGCGTCGCGATGTCTAACATGCGCCGTCTGCTAAATTATGCCGGACACGTGGACCAGTCAGAAGAAATTTGCTAAAATGCGCCGGATGCTAACTTACGCCGATCATGCTAACGTGCGCCGTGACACGTGTCATCATCAGAATCGATCATGCTAAAATGCGCCTGGACACGTGTCATGATTCTATGGTGCCGACACTCCGCGTGACACGTGTCACTTTCTGAATGGACCGAATCATCGGTGAATCATATTCTGCCACGTGTCAAGATGCCATTGAACCGAATCTTACCACGTGCCACGTGTCGAAATCCTATTGGGCTGACGAAATACGCGTCAATAGTCAACAAGTCAAGCCGCGTGGACCAAGTCAACAGAGCCAGCGTCGCGACACAAGAAGGAATTTGGCGTCGCGACGCCAGACGCAGAATTTGCCTATAAATTAAGGCCTTCAGCATTCATTTCTCGTGTGCTTTCCTTGGGATTTTTTCCCTGATTTCATAGGAAGCATCTAGTTTTGTAATAATAAAATTATGTATTTTTTTTTTTAGTTTTTATTACAGCTTTTTATTTATTTACTTTATGTTTTGTAGTTAAATTTCCGCTGTGGTAAAAGGTGAAACCTTTAATATAATTATCTAGGTAAATCTCACTTAACTATAATTTATAAATTATAATTTAACCGGATTAATTAATGTCAGACTTTATTACCGCCTATATGGTCGAGTTAAATATAAATTACTTTACCGCTTATATGGCTGGTCTTTATGTGACAGATAATTACCGCCTATATGGCTGGTGTAATTGGACTAAATGGATTATCGCCTATATGGCTGGTTTTAAATGTTTAACATTATTAATTCCTGATAAAGCAGAACAGAAAATAAATTATATTTTATAATAAGTGAGATTCCTAGATAAGAAATATTAAATGTGGATCCTCCAACCCTAGCATTTTATTTTTATTCTAGGGAAGTGATGAAACACAATATCCACACTTAGTAATTGATTTTCTTTTTATGGGTAATTCTTTAGTTTGTTTATTGAGTCTTAAGCTTAATGCTTCTTGTTGTCTGATCACCAATAAGATTGATATGGTAAACTTAAAATGAACTAGACATAGGGATTTTAGGTTTCAGCCTTAGATTCAATAGCCCACGATCTTCCTTGAGGATAGATAACCCTTTAATAGATTTCCTTACAGGATAGACATATACCTGTCGAGCGGGGTAGCCATAATTGGAACTTAATCTTAATGAATCCAGGTAATTTGGTTGACATAGACATATGGTTCAATTGGGTTATACTGGGTATTTGCGTCTGACCATCGATAGAGGCTTTTGCATATTTTCGTGTTCCAGGTTAGCAAATTGATTTATTACACATAGATAAGAGAATCAATTCATCTTTATAATAATATTGTGTGGAGTCACGACCCTAGATCATTGAGTCCTTTCTTTTATTTTCATTAGTATTTTCTTTTGAGTCTGTTTATATTTTATTTTGCAAAACCACATTCAACCAACCAAAAGCAATCAATTCCCTTCTCCCTATAATTAGATACCTGTAAATAAATAGTATCAATATTTAATAACAACAGTAGGAATTAAGTCCTCGTGGATCAATATTTTTATACTACTTGAACGATACGTGCGCTTGCGTTATACGTGTGTGTTTACGCCGGTCATGTTTTTGGCGCCGTTGCCGGGGACTTATTTTTCTTGAGTTATTAATTTTGAAGCTATCTAATTTGCTTGTATCTAATTTTCTTTATTTTTATCTGTAATTTTTATTTCTTTCTTTTGTTTTCAGGTGATTGAAAAATGGAACATTATTGGGAGATTGAGAGATCACGAGCTTTACTAGAAGATACACCCCAAATCTGGGAGCAACAGTCCGGTTTTCTGAGGCCTGTTGTCCAGTCCAACAACTATCACTGGATGCCAGAACCAAGCAATACCACATTTGCTCAACAAGACACAATGGGGAGATGTGACATATGTAATGGTAACCACCCTAGAGATTATTGCGAATACAACTACCATCCAGGGTGGCAGAGCTATCAAGATCCTTCATGGTATGACGAGCTATCTCATCTCACAGAACCACATTTTCCATCTTATCCACCATCTACCTTCGATTTCCATCAACAATCAGAATCATCAGAAGAAGATCAGATGATTGACATGCTCAAAGATTGGTTCAAGAAACAAGACGAAAAGTTGGATACAATGCTTGAAACATGCCATAATCAATTTGAAAGTATCCAGAGACAATCATAATTCATTCAGAGACTGACAGATCAAACGAGACAATTACCTCAAGAAGAATTATCAGATGAAACTGACAAAGCCTTCGAGTACCCAGAGATCCACAATGACACCTTAACAAAGGAGGAGGCTGAGCAGTATCAACAATCAGAGGTATCAGTTCAGGAGCCCAAACCAGCGAAGTCTCTATTTGACTTTTATTATTCAGATTCTGACGAGGATGAAGCTGATCTATTTGTACAAACTGCACTAACAACGGAGAATCAAACTTTCAATCCTCAAAATGAAGATATTGGAGCATGCTTTACCATGATGTTTGATGAAGATCTACCTGAACCATCCATTCCAGTTGTATCAGAGGATGAAGACCTAATGTCAGAAACATCTTTACATCCTCAGGCAGATACTTATGGAGCATGCATTTCACAGATGATGGATGAAGAATTGAATACGGAAATTTTAAAATACATATGTGAAGAAAAGATGGAGCAAGAAGCAGAGCAAATGGAGGAGCAAATGACTAACCTTATTGCAGATCCAGAGCATTCAGGCGAAACATCACTGTTTTGGGGAGTACAAATTAAAGAAATTGCCCAGAAGCTTGACAGAATGGAACTTCCATTCCAAGTCAAGCACCATACGAGACCTCCTGATTTTCTTTCTTTCTTTTCAGGAACTAATGGAGAAACAAAGGTTAAAAAGGTGACACAAGCACTGAATGGGACAAAATTCTTTTTGCCACTTTACCGTTGGAAGAGACCCTTCAAAAGCAACGCTCATGGGATTGTCTTTAATCGGACATTCAAAACGACACTGAAACCGCCTTGACAGATGGATTTCAGTCACGTCTGGCTGAAGACGAAAAATTTAGCGCTAGCAATGAGGCAACCCATGCAATTTGTTGTAATTTGTTTTCATATTTTGTGTGAACTTTTTAATTTTGTGTGTTAGTTTTGCAGGAAAAATTAAAAACGGAATTTTTCAAGACAAAGCAAGCCAGTGCAAGCGGGATTTTCACAAAATAAAAATTTGACAAAATCACGAAGATGTAAAGTCAATCCAGAAGAGACGACCGAGTAAGGAGTCAGCTCTTGAGACGAGTCCCAGTGGATTTATCTGGCGAATGACTTGGTTTTGCCAAAAAAAAAAAACTAAAATTACCTAGCGTCGCGACGCAAGGCTAATTTCAATGTCGCGACGCTGAATCGATTACAGGCCTAAAACAGCAGCCGCCGAGAACAGAACCCATTTCCTTCACAGATCTCACCATTCTCTCTCAACTCACAACCACCACAGCCGAGCCTTCATCCCCACCGTGAGCCAAATCATCCAACCAAGACCCATCTCAGTCAAACCAACCCATCGCCAAAATCGAACCACCAACACAACAGAAACCAGAAACCCATCGCAATCGAGCCACCATCAAACCGAGATCCATACTGCTGAGACCGAATCAGCCCACAACCACATCAACACCACCGTGAGTCGCCTTCGCCGAGCCCTTGCCGAACCTTCACTGAGCCCACCAAGCCGCGAGCCACCTTTGCCGAGACCTAGCCACTACCTTGCCCAGAAACTGAGCCAATGCCGAGCCTTGCACAGTCGAACCGAGAGCAGCCTTCGCCGAGTCACAACCACCCCTTACCGAGACCACAGAACCCACCCTTGCCGAGACTGAATCAGAAGCTTGAACCAGTGACTAAAACACCAACTACCAAGATCCAACAGAGGCACACACTGCCGAGCCCAAAACCGAAGAAGCTCAGGTCCGAATTTTAAATTATTAACATTGAAAATTGGAAGAAAATTTGGTAATTTGTGTGGTATTGGGAGTGTTGGATTCGATTTATTGGACTTTGGAAGTGTTGGATTTGTGAATTTTGTAGATTTGGGGGCGAAGTTGGATGATAGTTTTAGGGTGAATTTTGGGGAAATTTTGAGTTTTTAGAGGTGATTCTGCCAAAATTTTTACTAAAAATGGTCAAATAACGATAGTGGTAAGAATCGTAAATTGGACATAGATCTTACTCGGTAATTTTTCCTGAAAATTTTCAGCTAACCAAGTATTATCTTCTAAACTCTTCTTCCACTGTTTAAGACATTAGGGACAATGTCTCATTTAGGTTTGGGGGAGGGAATTAGTTGTTTGGTACCTTATTTTTTAATTTGTGTGTTGTTTTTATTTTTAGTCCAAAATTTTTTCAAAAAATACAAAAAAATTGAATAATTTTAAAAAATTACAAAAATATTTTGGGTTTTTGTTTTGACTAAAAAGGTGAAATTGGTAAGAGATAGCTGAGTAAGGAGTTCCCACTCCTGAGACGTATCTCAAACTTGTTTCGGACGAGTTAATTTTTGTTTATTTCCTTTTGAATTATTTAATTTGTAAATTCTCCATAAAACAGACTAAAATGGATCTTCATATGCTCAGTTGGCAGGTATTATCAATATGCATAGTAATATACGGACATGAGCTAAAATTGAAAAGTTTGTAATATTCAGTGCTCTAGTTTAATTGGAGGAAGCATCTCAAAAAGAAATAGAATAAAAAAAAAAAAAAAAAAAAACGTCTGAGATCCGAGTTATTAAGTCTGTAAGGGTGTTTTAACACCTAGTGCCCTAAAACCACTGTAAGGGTGTTTTAACACCTAGTGCCCTAAAACCAACTGGTTTGGGAGTCACTGGCCCAAAGCTCGCTACATGGATCAAAGATGCTGCAAATATATAGATATATATATATATATATATATATATATATATATATATATATATATATATATATAAAGTCTGAGTAATTAAGTCCATAGGGGTGTCTTAACACCTGGTGCCCTAAAGCCAACTGGTTTGGGAGCCACCGACCCAAAGCTCGTTACATAGATGGAAACTATTGTATATAAATAAAAAAAAATAGAGAAAAAATAAAAGAAAAAAATCCGAAAAATCCGAAAAATTATTCCATTGCTGCAAAAAGGTGTGAATTCTGATAAAACTTTAGGACAAAAATATTACTCTCTTATCAACTGCACTTATGACTGTTGTGGGCAAAAATGAGTTGTTTAATATTATGTTGGTTGTGTATATGGAGAATGGTAAATATAATCGGAGAATTTACTTATTCGATAATTTAGAAAGAAACAAAACAATTAGTAACTTGGAGTAGAAGTTTCATCTGATTAGTCACTAACTTCTTTATTCTCTTTTCGCTTGTCTTTTTGCTTTTGTGTGCATTAGTTTTACTTTCTTTTTACTTTTGTAAAATGTTTGTGGGTATCATTGCTGTAAACCCTCACGAGACTACAACTCGTCCACTAGGAACACCTAGGGGTTTAAAGGCTTGTTGCATATGCTAAATCCAATCGTGATCCCTACGAAAGTGTCTTAGTTAATTTTATTTTTGTGATATTGTATGTTTTGCTCGAGGACTAGTAAAATGTTAGGTTTGGGGGTATGATGAGTGGTAATTATATCACTATTTCCCACTCATTTAACCTAATATTTTGTATAGTTTCTTGGGTTTTGTGAACGTTTTGATGTGTTTTATTGTTATTTTGCAGATAAATAAAGTTTGGAAAG
>SKCR01034928.1:0-17512 GCA_019454045.1 Zanthoxylum bungeanum
TCTGAAAATTACAGTTTAGCCCCTATACCTTCAGAAATTTTCAATTTAGTCCCTGAACTTTTTGGTAATTGCAATTTAGTCCCTGAACTTTTCCTTAATTGCTCTTTGGCCCCTGAACTTTCCGAAAATTGCACTTGATCCCTGTAATTTCTGAAATTTGCAATTTGGTCCCTGTGTCGGATTTTGACAAACGAAGTGTCATTTTCGACCATTCCGGACGCAACGGTGAGGTCCGTTTTTTGAAATTCTGCTTAGAATTTTTGTGATGGAAGGGGGCAACGGAAAAATGGTTTTGTTAACCAGTACAAACTATTTCACATGGAGAGGAATGATGAAAGACCTTCTGTATGTGAAGGACTATGATGGATCGGTATTTCTGGAGCAGAAACCAGAAGGAATGTCCGATGAGAAGTGGGCTAATCTTCACCAGAAAACATGCAGTACTATTCGTCAGTGGATCGACGACAGTATCGTCAACCATGTTAGTGAAGAAACAAATGCACGTGTCTTATGGGGAAAGCTGAAGGAGCTTTTCCGAGCAAAGACTGGAAACAACAAGCTGTACTACATCAAGAAGATGATGGGGTTGAAATACCAAGAAGGTACAGCTGTGGCGGACCATATCAACGATTTCCTCGGAACAATGAAAGAACTGTCTGGATTGGGCATAGACTTCGGTGATGAGGTAAATGGCTTAATACTCTTTAATACGTTACCAGAATCTTGGGAAACGTTCAGATCTACGGTGATAAATTCAGCCGCAGATGGGAAAGTCACTATGGAGATGGCAAAGACCATGATCTTCGAGGAAGAAAAGAGGACGAGAATGCAGGAGTCAGCATCAGCCTCAACCTCAGAAGCTCTAGTGACACAGAAGAACACCAGAAGGGGGAGGAGTAAAAGCCGAGGCCCAGGTAGACCAGACAAGAACCGGGGGAAATCAAGAACAAGAGATATTGAGTGCTACCACTGTAAAAGGAAAGGCCATATGAAGAGGGATTGCTACAAGTTGAAGAACGAGCAGTCCTGGAGAGATGGTGACTCTAACCAAGAAAGAGTTGCCACTACCACCGAAAAGACCTCCAAAGAATTCCATATTATATATGAAGAAGATGTTGTGAATCTTGCCAGCCACGAGACCAGTTGGGTGATAGATAGTGGCGCCTCCATACACGCCACATCTCGCAGAGACTTCTTTTCATCTTACACACCAGGGGACTACGGTGCTGTAAGGATGGGGAATGACGGACAGTCCAAAGCCGTCGGTATTGGAGACATCTGCCTTGAAACAGAGAACGGGACAAGGCTAGTGTTGAAGGGAGTCAAGCACATCCCAGATATCCGGTTAAACCTGATCTCAACAGGCAAGCTGGATGATGAAGGTTTCTGCAGCACCTTTAGTGACGGATGCTGGAAGCTTACTAAAGGATCAATGGTCGTGGCACGAGGTAAGAAAGACTCAACCCTGTATTTGATGCATGCTAAGCTTTTCAATAGTAGCATAAATACAGTTAACAGTAATGAGGCAGCCGAGCTATGGCATAAAAAGCTCGGTCATATGAGTCAAACGGGGATGGAGATACTACGCAGGAGGAATGTTCTTCCTGAATTGAAGAACTCACACTTACGGAAGTGTGAACACTGCATGGCTGGAAAGCAGAACAGAGTATCCTTCCAGAACTCACCGCCTCAACGGAAACCATAGGTACTAGATCTCATACATTCAGATGTATGTGGTCCGATGCAGATACGAACACTCGGAGGGTCACTGTATTTTGTGACATTTATTGATGATCATTCAAGGAAGACCTGGGCATACACCTTGAAGAGAAAAGTTCAAGTGTTGGGAGTGTTCAAGGAGTTTCACGCCCTGGTGGAGAGAGAAACCGGTAAGAAACTCAAATGCATCAGAACAGGCAACGGTGGAGAATACAGAGGTCCGTTTGATCAGTACTGCAAGACGCAAGGAATCAAACATCAAGCGACACCTCCGAAGACACCTCAGCTGAATGGCCTAGCTGAGAGGATGAACAGAACCTTGTGCGAAAGGGTCAGAAGCTTGCTGTCACAAGCCAAGCTACCGAAGACATTTTGGGGGGAGGCACTCAACACAGCAGTACATGTTTTGAACATGTCCCCAGCGGTCGCACTGAAAGGTAATGTTCCTAACCAAGCTTGGACAGGTAAAGAAGTGTCATACGAACACTTGCATGTCTTTGGGTGCAAAGCTTTTGTACACATCCCAAAGGACGAGAGATCCAAGCTTGATGCAAAGACGCGACAATGTGTCTTTATTGGTTATGGTCGGGATGATTTCGGCTACAAATTGTATGATCCTGTGGAGAAGAAGATCGTCAGGAGCCGAGATGTTGTCTTTGTTGAAGACCAGACCATAGAAGATATCAGAAATGAATTGAAGACAATGCCCCAGCAATACAGAAATGTGAATCCAGAACCTCATACACCGGTGCCAGTACGAGTTGAAGATGAGGTTCCCAGACATGAGGGTACATGTGATGAAGCTCCCAGAGATGATGATCATGATCAACCACCAGTACCAGAAGTTACACCAACAGTTCCACAGAGAAGGTCTGACAGAGAGAGGCGACCTTCAACCAAATACTCTGCATATGAGTATGTGCTGCTTATTGACGGGGGAGAACCCGAGAGCTACCAGGAGGCTGTGGAAACAGAAGACAGAGAAAAGTGGGAGGAAGCCATGCAAGATGAGATGAAATCTTTGCATGACAATCACACTTTTGAGTTGGTGAAATTGCCAAGAGGCAAACGGGCTTTGAAGAACAAATGGGTGTACAGGGTGAAGCAACAGAGCACACTTCACAACCCCGGTACAAAGCCAGACTAGTCGTCAAGGGATTCAATCAGAGGAAATGCATTGACTTAGATGAAATCTTCTCTCCAGTTGTGAAGATGTCATCCATCATAGTGGTACTCAGCTTAGCAGCAAGCCTCGACCTGGAAGTTGAGCAGATGAATGTCAAGACCGCATTTCTTCACGGAGATCTGGAAGAAGAAATTTACATGGAGCAACCAGAAGGCTTCAGAGTCAGCGAGAAAGAGGACTATGTGTGCAGACTCAGGAAAAGCCTCTACGGTTTGAAACAGGCACCGAGACAGTGGTACGTGAAGTTTGAGTCAGTTATGGGGGAGCAAGGATACAAGAAGACTACTTCAGACCATTGTGTTTTCGTTCAGAAATTTTCTGACGATGATTTCATCATCTTACTGCTATATGTAGATGATATGTTGATAGTTGGCAGGAATCAATCGAGGATTGATAATTTGAAGCAGCAACTGAGTAAGTCTTTTGAGATGAAAGACTTGGGGCCAGCTAAGCAGATTCTTGGCATCAGGATCGGACGTGATCGGAAAGCCAGGAAATTATACTTGTCACAATAGGAGTACATCGAGAAGGTACTTCAGAGATTCCAGATGGACAAGGCTAAAGCGGTTAGCACTCCTCTTGCTACCCAATTTAGATTGAGTACACAGCAGAGTCCCTCTACTGAGACAGTGAAGGAGGAAATGAAACAGGTTCCATACACCTCAGCAGTGGGAAGTCTTATGTATGCCATGGTGTGCACGAGGCCAGACTTAGCACACGCAGTTGGATTGGTCAGCCGGTTTATGTCAAACCCAGGGAAAGAACACTGGAATGCTGTCAAATGGATTATGCGGTATCTACGAGGCACAACCAAGATGAGGTTATGTTTTGGAAGCAGCGACAAGCCAGTGTTAATGGGCTACACCGATTCAGATATGGCAGGAGATGTGGATACCCGAAAGTCTACTTCGGGGTATCTGATTACTCTCTCAGGAGGAGCTGTGGCATGACAGTTTAGGTTGCAGAGATGTGTTGCACTTTCTATAACAGAGGCAGAATTCATTGCAGTGACAGAGGCTTGCAAGGAATTGCTGTGGATGAAGACGTTCGTCCATGAATTGGGTTTCAAGCAGGAGAAGTACATTTTATACTGCGATAGCCAGAGTGCTATCTATCTCGGTAAAAATTCCACATTTCATTCGAGGTCAAAACATATCGATGTGAGGTATCACTGGATACGGGACGTCCTGAGCTCAAGGCTGATAGAACTCAGGAAAATTCACACCGACGACAACGGTGTCGATATGTTCACGAAGGTTTTACCGAA
This sequence comes from Zanthoxylum bungeanum, assembly GCA_019454045.1. Lineage (NCBI taxonomy): Eukaryota > Viridiplantae > Streptophyta > Magnoliopsida > Sapindales > Rutaceae > Zanthoxylum > Zanthoxylum bungeanum. The sequence continues at coordinate 4,173 of SKCR01034928.1, forward strand.
GGAGAAGCTTGAAATCTGTCGTGCCATAGCCGGGATGACAAAACTCTCCACATAGTCAGAGTGGGGAGATTCAGAGAACTACGATTGGCTTGATCCCAACTCAGGGTACGTAGGCAGTCATACAGATGCAGCCAGGGGAGGATCCTTTGGAGGATCCGATTTGGATGATTGATGGTTGGCTCAGATTTTGGAGCAAATCTTCACTGAGGGGGAGATTTGTTGAAGACAGCTTTGAGGCGCCGAAAGCATGCACAACATGCATGCACCAAAGCCAGCTGTGTGTGTGCAAGCACACGTTTTGCCAAAGACGTGTGCACTGTAGCACACGTCTTTGGGGCTATAAAAAGAGCCCAAAACCATTGTTAAAAACATCCCAGAATCCCAAACGTGAGTAAGAATAGAGAGTAAAGTGGTGTGAGAGTTTTTTGTAAAGCTTGGCTTTGTAATTCTTTTGTTTGTAATATAAAAGAAGAGTTTTCTCTCCAATCATCTCTATTAGTGTGTGTTTTATCACAACACGTTCCCGAGTTCCGACTCTTACATCTATCTGTTGCCTAGATAGTGTCCAACTGTTTTGAATTTGAGCTATGCGATCAATATGGTAATTGCGTTTAGAAATCTGTGGATGAACTTGGCTTATCTTATAAATTAGTATTAGTTGTCTTGTACTTTTGGTTTTTCTTTCTTTTAGTATATACGTTGAACTGCTTTTATAATTTTTGAATGCTCTGGCCTTTTATACACTTTGCTGGCAGGTTTCATTGCTTCAAGGAAATATAAAGCCCAGGACAAATCTCCCTCCTTTGCTAGAACATCTTCGGGAACAGCGGCCAGAGAAGCTCAATTACATTGGTGTCTCCTTTGGGCTTACTTTGGACCTTTTCCGCTTTTGGAGGAAACATAAATTTGCTCCTTTCTTTGTTTCACAGAATGCAGTTAAGATGCTTCTTTCACCTCTCTCTTTCTTTCTTCTCTTTGTTCTCACTTTACAATGCCACTTGCTTTGGAGGTTTACTTGACTTTTCTTGTTTTCCTTCATAGAATTCGGTGACTGGTGAACTTACATCTTACATGTATGGTCTTGAAACCATTACATAGTGAAGATATTGAAGTCGATGAATCTGATGAATGGGGCTTTTTTGGTCCATTCTACCGAGGTGCGTCTGCGTTTGATGATGATATTTTCTTTTTGTATACTTGTTTTTGTCACTATACTCAGTAGCTAGCTCTATATTTTGCTGATCGCCTCTAGATTTCAAACAAAGATTCTTTTGGCTGCTTGTGCAACACAAGTTACAGAGAATGGACTATGAGCTTTTAATGAGGTTAGGATTATCTTCAAATTAGTTTTGGTCGTAAAGTGTTCTCATGCTAATATTAATTTTTCAGTGTTTTGGACCCTAAGACCAACTTTACAGAAATGGACCCGACAAAGGGCAACTCAGATAATTTTTGAAGTCATTGACTAGTTTTTTTTCAGCAAATGATATCCTGCGATTGAAAGATTATACAAATGGTCTTATTGAGCATTACGCGGTAAGATTTCTAAGATGATGAATACGATATAAAATTTCATGTGTTTGTTCAGAATCAACAACACACTTCATATTGATACATGATCAGTAAAATGTCATCTGCTGTTAAATTATCAAGTGAACCATTCCATTAAAACATTTGCTTGAGGACCTCAACCTTTGGGTTTGCCTTTCCTTATAATTTATTCGGAATGACATAGTTCAAGTTATATATTGTCAATACTCATAGGATTTAAGCCCTATTTAGTAAGAAATAGGTCGTTATTTACCCTCATTGTTATGAAGCTAAAGATTCAATATATTATAAAAAATTGAGTTAACTGATGGTCTGATGCAATCAATTTATCAATCACAACAATTCAAATTTGCAATAACATGTCTTTGCCATTTAGGTCCAGAAGCGAGAACTTTGTGTAACACCCCACCAGAGGTAGGATGCTATCGGCAGGAGACAGGCTTAACCCGTCTCCATAAGCCTAAAATATTCTAAAGAAAAATGGACATGACCCGTCTTAAAATAAGCAACCTGGACTAAAATCCAGCATCAAGACAGACTCCAACAAGGCATTAAACACAAAACTGGGTCTCAGGCCACTCAAGATATATCCAAATCCAAAATATCAACAAGGGCTCCGTGCCCACATAACTACATCATATGTATAATATAAACATAGTTCAAACTTAAATATTACAATTTCCCTTATATCAAACTACCCCAAATCCCAAAACAAAAATGACGACGCATGGTGACTTTACAAAATAATATCCGTCATCCAGCAATATCTCCATCAGAAGGATCGCATCAAAAGGAAAGAAGGAGGATGAGTCTTGTGGACTCAGTGAGTAGATACCAAAGAAATCAAATCACAAGAAAAATCTAAAACATGTCTATAAAATGATTTTCATGTATGCATCGTCAAAGCAAAACAAGCGCTCAACGCCCAAGTCGCGCGCATAGACTGAGCGAGGAACGAACGATCCCTTGTCGACAAGGTAGCGGGTCATACCTTGCATCTCATGTTTTTCAAAGTAAATTGATGATTAGGCTATTTTAAGGTTGTTACATTTTGTAATTTCTCCTGGTTTGGCACATCGATTAGCAAATATCTAAGCATAAAGCTTTACTGGGAATTAGATCATGAGTTCTTGTGAGTTGTGATTAGTCACATAAACTTGATAGTTACTTGGAAATTTGTGTGTTATTGTGTCAATAGCAACGATAGAATACTCATTTACTGCTCTGCTTCCTTTTGAAATGCTCCTTGGCCTTTTTTCTGTTCTTATTGTTTTCTTTATTAACGTTTTCTATCTCTCTCTCTCTCTTCCAAACCAAATCCACTTACTAGATGCCCATCTGTAGGAGGGAATGAAAACAAAGATGGACAGACTGTTAAATCCAGAGCTCCTCCAACAGTATGCCATTATTGACAAAGATGCCGATTTTGAGAAGGCTTTACAAAATGGCGGTGCAAAAATAGCAGCCGGAGGTGTTGTTAGTGTGAAAGCTATCAAAAGTAAAACGAAAAACCTTTAAAGCACTCTTGAGAGTCACCAAAGTGGGAAAAAGGGACACAAAGTGAACACATCTCAAAATCAAATAAAAAGCATAGATCTTGATTATCGAGACACAAAAGATTGAATTATTTGGTTGCTTTAGGTTGTTTTATTTGTCAGATTAGCATATTATTCGCTTTAGCATTATTGAGTCTAATGCTGAATGCTTTGAGCATATATTTCCTTATAAAGATAAACTTAATAAAAATAAACGTAAAGAGATTGAATTTAGTCAAGACAATGATGTTGATGTTGTCTCTTCATCCAGTGTTCAAGACAAGGTTTTGGAACCAAATAAATCAACATCAACTCTCCAAGAGGAAGAGTTAGAACCTGGAAGAGGAAAAACAATCAAGGTAGTAAAAGATTACGGACCTGATTTTTTAACCTTTCTCACTGAAGCTGAACCTCAAACATATCAAAAGACCATAACTTCGACTGAATCTATTTATTGGAAAAAAGCAATAAATAGCGAAGTAAAATCCATTCTAAAAAACCATACATGGGAGTTAGTAGACTTACCATCTGGTTGCAAACCAATTGGTTACAAATGGATTTTCAAGAAGAAATTGAAGCCTGATGGTACAATTGATAAATACAAAGCTCGGTTGGTAGCTAAAGGATACCGTTAAAAACAAGGACTTGATTTCTTTTACACATACTCACCAGTAACCAGAATAACATCTATAAGGATGTTAATTGCGATTGAAGCAATCTATAATTTGAAAATACATCAAATGGATGTAAAAACTGCATTCTTGAATAGTGAGTTAGATGGAGAAATTTATATGGAACAACCTGAAGGGTTTGTAGCAAAAGGACAAGAGAAAAAAGTATGTAAACTTGTGAAGTCGCTTTATGGACTTAACAAGCGCCCAAACAATGACATGAGAAATTCGATTATACAATGTTATCACATGGATTTCGGATCAATGAATGTGATAAATATGTCTACATCAAGACAATGAATAATGATTCATATGTCATTGTATGTTTGTATGTTAATGATATGCTCATCATGGGATCAAATTTAAGTGTCATAAATTCCACAAAGAGAATATTGAATTCGACATTTGATATGAAAGACATGGGAAAAGCTGATGTTATCTTAGGAATTCGAATTCAGCAAAGCAGTGATGGTTATATTCTCAGCTAATCATATTACGTGGAAGTGATTCTTCGAAAATTTGGACATTTTGATAGTAGTCCATCTAAAACTCCTTTTGATCCTAAGAGTACATTAAAGAAAAATGTTGGGGATATTGTGTCACAACTAGAATATTCTCGTATAATTGTGACATTACAATACATCACGAATTGTACTAGACCAGACATTGCCTACTATGTGAATAGATTGGCAAGATATAAGAGTAATCCTTCAAAGGATCACTGAGATGCTTTAGTTAGAGTATTGAGATATCTTAAATACTCAATGAAGTATGGTTTACATTACACAAAATATCTACCATTTTTGGAAGGATATAGTGATGTCAATTGGATTTCAAATGATACGAAAAAAGCAACAAGTGGATATGTGTTTACATTTGGAGGCGCTGCATTATATTGGAAATAAAAACAAACAAACGTGTATAGCACGTTCAACAATGGAATCAGAATTCATAGCCTTGGATAAAACTGGTGAAGAAGCGGAATGACTAAAGAATTTCTTGGAAGATATTCCAATGTGGCCTTAACCTGCGACGGTCATATATGTGCATTGTGACTGCATGGCTGCTATTGGGAGAGCAAAGAGCCATATGTATAATGGGAAGTCGAGGCACAATAAAACACATGATCTCGACTGAAGTTATTTCCATTGATTTTGTAAAATCAAAGGAGAATATTGCAGATCAATTAACAAAAGGTATACCAAAGAAGCAAGTGTTATATTTATCGAGAGGATGGACTTAAAGCCTATACAATGAGAAGTAACTTAGCGGAAACCCAACTTAGAAAATTGGTAATTTAATTCTAGGTTCAATGTGGCAAACTAATTGGGTGAAACTCAAGTAATAAAGTATAACAAATTGCTCATTCTTATGATAAGAAAAGTTATGCTATCCATGACGATAAGGATGAATGATTAATCATTCTTAATTACAGTAACAGAAGAAAGAAAATTAGTATTGCATGAGACTTATAATCGTTGTGTCACCTATATAGGAGTAATGTGGGGTCGCATTTATGAGAATGAAATGACTAAATTCTCTAAAGCTACTATGAATCCAGGATTATTCAGGACCAAAATGAACACAACCGTATGAATTGAAAGGTGTCAAAATTTGATATGTGTGATACTTGTTGTCTTGATTTATGAAATATGATGAACAGTTCAATGTCTCATATACACACTGACTCATCGATAAATCCAATAAGTACTTACTACGGAATGTTCAAGTCCAAAAGACACCTCTCCTGATGCGTATCGATTTTAAGTTTTCTCTAGATCATGTTATATATAGTATCGCCACTATTTATTATACAAATATGAGGTATTGTAAGAGTTTGTATAGAAGTAGTGAGAGTAGTCTCACATCTAAAATATATATGGAAGATGAAAAGTTTATAAGTGTATTCTAAATTGGAAAAAGCATGTAGGCTTGGGTTTGGGCATGATTGATGTGTGATTTGCATGAAAATTAATATATTTAATATATATTAATTATTCAAAGATGGGCCTTAGGCCTTGGGACTCTTGGGTTCTTATGACATTGAATAAATGTCTTATTTTTGGAAAAATATTTTTGAGTTTAATTTTCATTTAAAATAGAAGGGTTATGTCTGATCAACATACCCCTTTATGTTTTAACTGCATTTGGAAAAAAAAATATTTGGTAATAAACCACTCTATTTTTCCATTCTTTATATATAAAACAGAGAAGGTACACTTGGAGAGATATATACAAAATCCGAAATTGGTAAAATTCTCAAGATACAAACTTGTTGATCCTTCAAAGAAAATACCAAGTAAATTCGAAAGGGATTGGATATTTAGTGCAGAATCTTTGATTATCAGATTGTTGAATCCTGATGGCAGACGTCTAACGAACTACAAGCACAAGAGTAGGGGCAAATTTCTGTTATAGAACATAGCCTCATCCGCTAGCCTCAATCTTCATTAGTCAGTGTGTTTTTTATTTTATTTTTACTTGCACTGTAAGTTTTTTGTTGTTGATTTTGATTACTTATTTTTAAGTTACTGATTTGGTTTGCATTTTTATTTGCAAGTTTCTGTTTCAATAATAATAATTGCATTCGTTGATTGTTCTCCAACAAAGTTAATATACAATGTAAATTTAAGTTAATATACAATGTGATGATTGTGTAATGTGTACGTACATTATTGAGATAACAAATATGTTAGTAGTTTGTTTGGGAGTGGTTAAAATTATACAACATGATGTATATTTTTATTAAAACCTATTGTAACATCCCGCCTAGGCCAGGATGCTACCGGTAGGAGACAGGCTAAACCCATCTCCATAAGCCTCTGTGTCTAACGAAATTTCGGCATGATGTATTCATAACATCATGCAACCTGGCTTGTAGCCAGCATCCAAATACAACAGAAACATACAATCTCGGCCTCAGGCCGGTAACTCAACATCAATATAATCAACGACAAGGCCTCAGGCCTGAACTCAATGAACAAAATATAAACTACTTGGCCTCCGGCTAGAACTCAAAATAAAACTTCATCATTACATGACTTATACATATGAAATACAACTGCAAATATAAAAACAAGGGCCGTGAGGACCCATAACTCGACCCAGGACTCGATACTCTCTTGACTGCAATTGGGGCGATCCACCATCTTCAAAGTCTTCACCGAACAACTGCTGATTCTATTAGACAGATACTCACCTGCAAAATTACAAACTGAAATAACGTGAGTCATAATGACTCAGTAAGTAATCATGCAAAAACTCACGAAACCAATACAATACCATATGACTTTTATCCATTTAATTACCATACTACTAGTTACTAATCTTTTTATCGGAACACACATGTACTCGCAATAATTTCTGATTACAACAATCTATATACTTTTCAAGTTTTACTTTACTATCTAGCAAACTGAAGTCCATTATACTTTTACTGTGCTACTCTGATTCTTTTCTTAACATTTCTGAATACTTTGGGCTAGACGGAAATTAGACAATTATAATAACTTCCTTTTCTTACTTCTTACTAATCTGATTCAGATGTTTATTAAAATCTTTTCTCATTCATTATCTTGAAAAATCATTAAATCAGACGATTAAAATTTTAATACCGCTAATTACTTAGTCCTCTATCACTATTCATGGTTACATGCATACGATTTCATTTCATTATGATCTAGCATCCATATAATATATTCTAGTTTTAAGTAAGTATGCAACTTATACAATCATCTTTGATATATAAACATTAAAGTAAGTCCGTGCTAACAAGTGCTTATATGTACAAATACTAACTCTGTATGAATATGTGATGCATAAGGTTAACCATAAAGTCATGCTATCATGTTTCAATGTCAACTATATACATCTGAGATGAAATACTAGCATATATTTGTAGGGGTTGGTGCTCAGAGCGCCAATTCCCGGTTGTATTTTGTTAAATACTTCTGTAAAACATTATTATTAGTAATAATATATGCAGTTTCTATAATATAATTCATTCTTATATATGGTAAAGACGTTATGACCTTAGAATGATTAGTCATGGTACTGTTGCAAAAGCGTCGCAACGGACATTGAGTCGTATCATGACGTTGTCATTCTCAGACAGTTCCTGGTCAAGGTTTACACTACTTGGTCAGTATAGTAAACCCGTTGAGACCGGTACATGTCGTATACTGGAATATATGATTCCAATGGTTTCTCAATGAACCATAAGTCTTGGAGACTAGTATAGACGTGTAGGTGTTTATAGTGGATAAACACTGAACGACTCACCGAAGATTCTTAATGGATGGTACACCAGCGTCAATAAGAATCTTCTTGGGTTGAGTAGCACTTGTGATTCTTAGACTTGAGATGCCATTGTGGGCACATGAGACATCTTCTACACTTAGATGGCAGTCACGTCACCGATCTATTCAGATCAGACTTCCGCCTGTTCGTTGGGTGTAGATAGATCCTCAGGGTGTCCTATGTGTATCAAGATAGGATCCGTCAGTTCTGTGTACCAGAGCATAGGTAGTCCATATGATTAGCAATCAGATAAAACCATGGGCCCGTGGTAAGTTTAGAAGCTAGTTCTAAACATTCTTTTTGAGATTGCTAATGGAATAGTCGACTGGATAATCCCCATAGAGATTTGACGTTTACATCTGTATCTCTGGGATTTATCCGGATACCTGTGACGGAGGAATTATACATTTGCCATGACCTCGACCTGTATGGTTTAGCGAGATTATCCGTGATCGTCATAATCTACGGGTGGATAGATTATGGACACGAAATTTGATTTCGTGACGGATATACCTGAACCTAGAGAGTCTCAATAATGAAACATACTCGTTGAGCACTAGAGCAACATAAATAAATAATATTGATTATTTATAAAGTCGTTTAATGGTTAAACGCAAGTTACATGCTAAAGAGACTAGATAGTCATTTACTTAATTATTGTGTATTTACATTTAATACTTGATTAATTTAAATACACATTAATTAATAGTCAAAATGAGTTATTTGACTTTTATCCTAAATGAATATATGTTTTTGATATTTAATGTAAATATTATACATATATTTAATATATTTGTATTTGATTAATTAATTAATTATTTAATTGTTAAATGATTAAATTAATTAAAATATAAATATCTTATGTTAGGATAATTAAAGTAAATGACATTAGTTGCAATTGTTGACCAAAATAAATATCTAATAAAGGTTATAAAAGATATTTATGCAAGTTGACATTATAATTATGCAAATGAAATTGAAATTACAATTTGTTGAATTTGGCTTGCAAATTTCGGCCAAGGTGCAAATGTTGCACATATAAATTGTTTTTTCATTTTTCATTTCACTAACCTAATACACTTTATCACAAACAAAGTTCCATTGAAGAAAGGCAAAGAAAGAAAGTGAAGGAAGAAAAGAAAAAAACAAAGAAAAGGCTTGGATTTTGTAAGTTTCTTAAACTTGCTATTAGAGAGGAATTTGTTCCTTATGATCTAGGCTATCTCTCATGAGTTTCTTAAGTTATTCTTTTCTTTATTTCTTGTGGTTTTTGATGATGGAAATTTGTTTAGAAGTGTTGAGCATGTATGATGAACAAAGAGTGTAACTAGTGTAGTTATATGTATTCTTTTAAGGTTTATGAAACCATGTTGCTATTCTAGAGTTGTTGACCCACTCTTAAATGACCTAGATTTGATCTTGAGTTGTTTCATTGTGTTGAGACTTGAATTGGATGTAATATTGATGATTGAAACAATTGATTTAATGTATATGGCCTAATTTGTCCAATTTGAGGAAATTGAAAAATTAGGGTTTATGACTAACTCCAAATTTGGGGGTTTTCATATATGTTGTGTATTTATGTGTGTATATGATGCATATAAAGTTTCATGTTGATTGGATATCATTTGGATGTGTCTTGAAGCATGAAGTGCAAAATGCACAATTTTGGCACCAAATGGTGCTCTCGGCTTTGTGTGGGAAATTTGGGGATTTTGGTTGCTTTGGTGTTTTGATGTTTTGAACATCATAAGTTCATCTTAGAAATGATTTAGAATCATTCAAAATTGATTGGATCAATTTCGGACTAAAACGGACAAAAATGCAAAGCAAGGGTATTTCGGTAAATTCACCTAAAAATGTTTTATTGAATTTATTTTCATAATTTGATTATTGGGTTATTAAATAAATATGTTTATTTAATTAATCCGAGAAAAAGTTTTGAAATCTGAAAATCGGATTTTCACCGCTTCCGCTGCGTTACCGGATTCACCCCCTAAATAACCCCTTCAATATAATCCATATGCACATCGCGTATGACATTTAAAACAGTAACATGTTATGCTCTTTGAAAGGTACTTTTGAAAACTCCTTTTTGATAAACTGTTATCTTAAAGCTCATTTCTGGAAACTCTGTTTCTAAAAAAAACTTCATCATTCTAGAAACTGCCTTTTAAAATTAACGACTTATGAAAACTCTTATTTGAAATCTGATTTCTGAAGTCTGAGTCCTACAAATTTGAAAACTTTACCAAAAATCTGAAAACTACAGGCTGGAAATACTTGATGCCCAGGACAACAGCTCAACTGCGGCATCTCTGAAAACTGAAAATCAAAATCTGAAAACTGTTTCTGAAAACCGTGTACTGAGAATTTAAAAACTGAAAATTGTGTTTGACACTGTAATCTGTAATTGAAAACTGAAATGGTATCTCAAAACGGTATACTGTATCTGAAATCTTATACTGAAAAGCTGAAATCTGGAAACTGAAAATCTGAAACTAAAACTGCACTACGTCCAGGAAAACGACTCAACTGGGTGCCTCTGAATCTGGTGGTGCCCTACGCCAGGAAAACGACTCGACTGACGTAGAACTCTAAGTCCAGGAAAAACGACTCAACTGGACATAGCCACCACTAGAGTCCAGGTACACGAACCTAAGCCGTCATCCTGACTCTCTGCATGTGCACATGCCTCTGAATCCGTCAATTCCAACTGAATCTCAAGTTACATACTGGGGTGAGGTTATACCTCATGCCCCGAAAACATAAAGCATAATCTGTAACTCAAACTGTGAAAACATTTTCGGAAATACGATTCTTTTCAAGAGCATTTGAAATCTTTAAAACATTTGAAAATGTTGAAAACATTGTTGTTGTTCGCTTAACTACCGAAAACTTACACACACACCCACACATGCACCTGCAAATGTGCATTTCTCATGCTTCTCTCTACTCTAATCATGATTTCCTCTATAATGATCTTACAAACTACATGCTCAAAAATATCAACAAGATGCTTGTTCAAATCAAAACATGCTATATTTATGTTACATTCATATATATCTATTTATGCACACATTTAACCAACATAACTTAACTTACCTCTAGAACTTACCATGCTGATGGCCCACAAACCATATGTTGATATTGCATAAATTATATTCATGCACACAATCAAAGTTATTCTACTACATCAATCATCAAACGTAAGCGAGTTCCAATAACTTAGTTCTTAAACTAATTCGCTATTTTCTAACTATCTACTGGTACTCATGAATCTCATGACGTAATCTTTTATACATTCTCATACTATGCATATATTGCTCAATTAGGCCCTTATCTCATTACATACTTGTATCCTTACTCATGTTGCCAGTATTTTTATGTAATGCATAATTACAAGCTTTTCTTTATAACACAAGTCCATATACGTTTACCTCATTTATAACTCTACTCCCATTCCCTAGGGTGTAGTTTCTACATCCCCCATACCCAAGTCTTATTAAATTATATTCATGAATATGACATCATTCACATGCTCCATCTATATATACATATACCGGTCTATACTTACGTATGTTTCTCTTTGCTTCTGAATACTTCTGTTTATCTTTAACTTATATTCTACTTATAATTGCTTGCTCTTATCTATATCTGTGTACCAATCCACTAGCTTCTTTCTTCTACAACCATCTTTATATATATATACTAGTTTTATGCATATGATTATATATAACTTTATTATAATACTACTTTCATACAACGATAGCTTCTTAAGTAATCAAAGCATGAGTTACTTACCTGGCTGAGCGAACGCCCGCGATCCGGGTTCGATCTGCCAAAATAAATCACAACATACGTCAGAACCGCTATTTGCGGAACTTACAACTTATCCACACTAAACTACGGACATTCCCCGGAACACCCGAATCGACTCTGATACTACAATCTAAACTTTATTACTCTAATACATGCTCACTTGCTATTCTGAAATAACTAGATACCTCAGATTCTCAGTTTTCACGTTTGCGGCAAAACTTGCGGAAAAGTTTCCGCAAACGCTACGGAAGGGTCTTGAACCCTCCGAACTAATCCAAAATTACTTAATTACCATCGCAATACTTTATTTACATCATAACTAAACTTACGATCATCTATACTCAATCGCGCGAGAAACGCCGTATTACCGGAATCTCGCTAACTCTATTGGATCGATCATATCTCGTCCGTTTCATCCCGGATTCTACCACATTTATCATTTTAACATATAAAAACATATCTAATTCATATAAACGCAATTCACTAAACTACGGAACTATCGGAACCATCCGAATATAAATCGGTTTACTTTGAAATATGAAATTTTGAACGGAAAGTCGTACCGAAATTCCGAGGCCATATTCGGACTCCCAACGGCCATACGAACGCGCTAGTGCGATCGGAATTTCGATCGGAGCTACTGTTCAACATGGGTCTACTATTCATCCGCGACTTCTTCTCTCGTTTCGCGTGATTCCGGCCGCTGTCCGGAGAATCCGTCTCCGCACACTCGTTGTACTCGTCGAGGGCTTCGATTCGGTAGGTGGCTCGGGCCGTGAAACGAACCGACGAACCGGGATCTGAAAACTCTTCCCACGCCTCTTTCTTCTCTTGCCACCGACGATGCCGACGCCGTTGACTCCACCGCCGGCCACCATCGCGCAGACCATCGCCGGACGATCACGCTGGCACTAGTGCGCCGGCCTGACGCCGGTCGGAAGATCGCCGTCGAACTGCACTTCGAAGGGAGGTGATGGGGGTCGGTTGAGAGGAAATTAGAAGCTTTGGCATTTTTGCCATTTCCTAAAACTATGGGGCTTTTTATACTCATAGTGGTTTGGGGTCTTTTCGGAAATTCTGATGTTTGAGGCCCTTCTGCTGCGATTCTCGAAAAGTGCTCAACATGAAAGTTGTTCCTATCGGAAAAACGAGTCCAATGGTCCAAAAATCAACTCGATCGGAGTTCGTTTTCTCAGTTCGTGACCAAAACAACAAACTTTACGCGTTTTACGAAAATCGCGTAACTGACTTTTGATCCCACGCGTTTTCCAACGCGACGAAAATTCATAAAATAATATTACAATTCATATAACATCAATTAAACTCTTATTCTTCCTTATCATCATGCTCCGAGACTAAAACAACCGTCCGGGAATCTTCTGGAACAGTTCTGAAAATCCGGGATGTTACACCTATTTAATCATTATTTACTTTTCATTTATTGTATGTCGGACACCACTGA
>SKCR01034929.1:0-17239 GCA_019454045.1 Zanthoxylum bungeanum
CAGGGTAGTGTGTATTTGGTCTTAGACTTACACCGCTAATACTTGCGAAAATCAATGTACTTTGGTTTTGGTCTTCCAGGGCTTTAACAGGTTCTGTGTACGCCTCTTCTGGGTATATTGGAGAATCGTAGTGTATTGGATGTGATGTCGAGATGGAAGTATCACAACAATCATAGTGGAGATGATGATCACGTAGGATACGGAAATCGTTCTCTTATGCTGCAGCTATCGGGATATTATGACTAGGTCGTGTTTATCCAATTATAGAGACTAGTTACCAGAGATCTGATATGTGCTTCGTACGGGGCAGACACAATTCCAGCCTCAGGCCTTTTCACGTGACATATGATACTGGATCGAGATACGTAATACTACGTATACTACGCTTGATATAGATCACATATTCCTGTAAGGATATTTCTGGAGAATTGGGTAGGCATGGCGCTTTGCTAGAAGCCAACCTTGTCTTGTAAATCGGTATAAACATAGTACTAGGTACTTACGTGTTCAGATAGTCCAACGACCAAATTTACTGCCAACATATCCAAGGATCTCATGGGTCGCTTCCCGAAGATTCACCGATGACGTATAACTCGCACTTTATTAATCTGGGATTAATTAGATGAGAGAGATAAAATTAATCTGGGATTAATTGCGGAGATATTTTATCTGGGATAAAATATTATTTAAATAGAGAAAAGGATTAATTTGGAATTAATCGATAAAATAATATATTCGATATATTACGAAATTGGATTTCGACGCGGAATTAAAATTAGATTTTAATTCAGGCTAACGAGTTAATTAGAATTAATTCGTTAGTGACGTGAATAGTAATTTTGCTAGGCATAATTATTTAATTACGTCGCAACGGAAAATTCGTTAATTTGGAATTAGTGAACCCGAGCCCGGAGTGTTTGCGAGCGCACTCGTATTTCGAATTCAAGTGCGGCCCGTAAGTCACATAAAGCGTCAAATCACTAGTCGCATCAAGCATCAAATCGCTTATCACTTTGAGTGATGTGATGTGACAACTTGTCACTTGATTGAGTGATGTGAATAGTTGATGTAGTGGTTTTAGCCTTTAATGGCTTGACTTTTGGAAAGCAAAAAATGGTAAATGAATTTTAGAAATTCATATGTGTATTAGATACATAATTTTCCCAACCACCAACATTTTACACACATTTCTCTCTTCTCTCTTCTCTCCTTCACGCCCAAGGGGCTGCACTTCTTCTTCTGTTTTCTGCTCACTACCAAGACAAACAAGGAGAAACAAGTGATGATTTTATTGCAAAATCAAGAGTGCTAGCACACAATGGAGTCATCCTAAGGTGATAGGGAAACCTACTTGTGAGCATGGAATCACTTCACCAAACTTGGAGCATCAATGGAGGACCATGACCGAAAATTGGAGAAGCAAAATTCAGCTCACTGCCGAGACCACCTTGGAGGGAGAAAGTTTTTTTTTTCTTCGTCGCATCGCTCAACCGCTCAATGTAAGTATTCTGTAACTTCTTTGATGTATTCGCACTTATGTTTCATTGTTTTAATCATTCCCCGGGACCGTAGAAACCCAACAATGGTATCAGAGCGAAGTTGAGCATGAAACTTTAATTTATGGTTAAAATTGGGTAAATTGATTTTGAGCATGATTTGATTAAATTGTTTGATTAAATATGATTAAATAATACTTAATTGAAGTTGTATTGGATCAATTTCATGAAAAGTTGATTGGATCAATTTTTCCCAATTTTTAAGGCTTGGCCGAGAATAATAGAACCCTAAATGTCTTGGTATTTTTTGATTTTTGATTCATTGGATGACTTGAAATCAATTGGGTAATGTTGAATTGGATTTAATTTGATTGAAACCGAATCGAACATTAAAAACCCTAATTGCCGAGACTTGATGAGCATGAAATGGGTTTGATTTTGATCAATTGTGTTGGACACTAATTGTTGATAATGAGCATAATTAATTAGGCTAATTGATGTTTTGGAAATATTGATTTGGGTAATTAATTATGGCAATATACTTTGAATAATAAATTGTGAAATTGGAATTTTGGAATTTAATTATGTTAGGCTTAAATTGGATTTGGGCTTGAAAAGTTGTAATTGGGCTTATTGGGCTTGGTTGTACCAAGATTGGTTTAGGCTAAATTGGTTGGATCCAATTGTCCCAAAACCACATCCATAAAGTCCAATTATAACTAATGGACCTTAATGTTTTAATGGGCCTAATGGGCTAAATTGGTTTCTTGGCAAATAAGGGTGATTCCTTAAATGGGTTTTGGTAATTGGGTTTGACCCCGTTGACCAAAAGTCATGCCTTAAGAAATTAATTAAAAGTCTATTGGACTTTAATCGGGCTTTGAGACCCGTAACGATTAGATTTAGAATCTAAGTCGTAAAGGTTCGTTAATAAAGTGTAATATTTAATTTGGAATTAAAAGTGAATTAGTATTAAATACATATTAAATTGAATTTAATGTTGTAGTTTAATTTAATTCAAGAATTCATACTTTGGGTACTTATTCGCAAAACGAGTTGGACTCGCGCAAAATCAAATCGTTGTTTGAAAATTGGATGGTCATTAATATTCAGATTAATTAATTGGATTAGATTGATTGATAATATGCTTGTGTGAATACAAGGTTGTGATGCATGAATAATGTATATCGGATGGATATTAGATGGATGGGGCAATTTTGGAAATTGTTGTAATAAATTTAGAATTTATTATTGGACCTGCGCGTCCAGCCTATTACCTCCTTACTCTTTGTATTTCTCTTCTCACCTATTCCCCTCAATGTAAATGGTTTCTTTAGAAGTGTTATGTAACGGGTAGAAGTATACTTGTGCTAGCGGGAGAGAGGAAATGGAGTGATTTATTCTAGGAACAATGTGTTGAGTATCAATCCGCATATAATTATTATTTATTTATTTACGCGCCTTATTATGTGTTTTAAATGCATGTTTAAGGGTGTATGATGATGAAACCTTAACAAAGATAATAAATTGGTTGCCAATTGCACGCGAAAAACCCTCAACATCATATTAAGCGTTTTCCTTCCATTGAGTGATTCTTACTCAAGATCCAAGACTGGCATTGGTTTGTTGGCCAAAGTCGAGACCTTTGTCCGTCGAGGATGTGTTTGAATCATGAAGGTTTTGTTCCATATTGGTGTCTTGTCCAAGTTGTGATTTGTTGGCCAAAGTCAAGATCATTTATTGTCCATCGACATTGATTACGAAGTTTTTCATGGTCAATGGGTTTCGCTTAACTGGGATCACTAAGTTTCTTATGCCAAAGCCAAGGCTTAGTTGATTCAGAGGAAAAAGGTTAGGCAATATATTGGATATATTGGCATATATAAGATATATGTTTCGGACTTGGATGTCCACCTACTGGATCTAGGAATTGGATGGGATCAAATTGATCTTAGAGATCTACCTAGTTAATTATCATACAATTTGTTGGCCAAAGTCAAGATTGTGTGTTATTTAACGGGATCCTAGCCCACTAGGAAATAAAATTTCCCGAGTACTCCCCAGAGGGTTAGAGGCTCGCCGAAAAATAGTGGGAGGCAAGTATTAAATTTGCAATATTCGTTTAGTAACTTGCCATACGCGCTCATATCAAATTTTTCGTCAAATAAATTATTTATCAGTTGGACTAATATTTAATTATTGTTTTATTAAAACAGTTGGACTGTATTCAAACTATTTCATTTATAATTGATTATATAATTGGATTATAGTAATCAATATATTTGATTTATTTAATTATAGTTGATTTTATAATTGGATTATAGTAATCAATATAATTGAATTTAACCTATTAAATTATAGTTGATTATATAGTTAGACTATAGTAATCATTATAATAAATAGTACCTAAAATCGTTGATTAAATAGTTGGACTATTAGAATCAAGATAATTGAAAGATTGGTGTTTAAAACATAATCCTGGTGAAAATGTTTTTTTAACGACTTTATTTTTCAAATTGGGAATATTAAATTTCATGATGGTCCTGGAAATTAAGAAGTTACTTTATTTGATAAAATAACATCTGGTGCCAAAGCCTGGAGTTAAGCAAATAGTAGAACATAATCTTTGGAAGATTTATGTGATGACAACTTTAGTGCTTAATCCATTAAACTTGCCAAATAGACTCTTTAATTTCTTAATCATAACTAAGGATTATATCCTTATAGTATGATAATGAAATTGAAGGATCTTCATAGATCTATTCTTAGATCCTAGAAGTACTATAAATTGCAATAGTAAACTCTTGGAGAGTTAATTGCTATACTCAAGGAGTCAAAGCCAAAGTTTACAATAAGGCAATAAGCGCAAGGCGCATCTCACTTCGACATTCCGGAAGGCCAAGGCTTGGCCAAAGGCTTCTGGGTGTGGAAAGGGGGCAAAGGCAAAGTCATTAGAATCTTCTGGGAAGATAAAATACATATCCCAAAATGTCTGCCTTAATTGTGGCAAACGGGATCACGGAAGCGTGACTGCCGTTTGGACAAGGCAGACATGAAGGAATTGAAGAACGAGCAAGGCTCTGACTTCAAATAAGTTTGTCATAAATATGTTCACTTCTAGTATTAAAATTGGATTTTAGATACTTAGTGTGATACATAAATATGTACTGGTGTGCAGAATCTGCTATGAGCAGGATACTGACTTCAGCGGAGATTTATCTGCGAATCGGAAATGGGACGAAAGTCGCTATTTTAATCGTAGATACCTAAGTTTAGGAACTACCCTTCGGGTGTGTACTTAAATTAGGAAACTTTTACAATATAACTAGTTTGACTAGAAACATTATCTTTATATCAGGGTTTAACCCATTGCGGGTATACCTTTATATTCTAGAACACCAAAGTGTTTTATTTTATAAAGATAATATTAAGATAAACACATTAGATGTGAAAATAATATTTATATTTTGAATATAATAAATCTCAAACGTATAACATGACAAACAAATAGCTCAAACTGATTTGATCAGATGAAACTTATATTGTGGCATTGTTGTCTGAGACACTGTTTAACAAGACTCGTATATCCACACTTTCGAAGAGTGGTACTAGGACAGATTTGATTCCATTCAAATAATGTCTACGAATCTAGTTTATTAAGCAAAGTGCTTAAAACACTATTTACTTGGTAAAAGTGCAAGTGCCACCGATCTGTTAGCCCTTGTTCATAGTGAAGCAAGTGGGCCCATATCTAGCTAGGCTAGAGGTGGATATGAATATTTCGTGACCTATACGGATGTGGCATCGCGTTATGGTTATGTGTTTCTTGTGAAACACGGATCAAGAACTTTTGATTAATTCAAAGAGTTTCGACACGAAGTAGACAAACAGATCGGCTAAAGTATTAAACCATCACGGTTGGACCATGATGAAAATATTTAAGCAATAAGTTTCTCAAATACTTGAAAGAGTACAGTATTCTTTCAATAATGACTCTTCCCGGAACACGTCAGTTTGACGGTGTGTCTGAACGTATAAACCGAATTTTGTTGGACATGATAAGGTTAATCATGAGTCGCTCTGAGCTACCATTTCCTTCAACGGATACGCATAAACAGTGCAAAACGTATTTTGAATAAGGTTCCATAAAAATCTGTTAGACAGACTTCATATTAAATATGAATATGAAAGATATCGGGTTTCTCATTCCTGAAGATTTGGGAATGCTAGGCATATGTTTGGATGATACCAAACTAAAATCCAAATCGGATAATTGCCTAAGTTGTAGGTTATCCTAGGGAAACCGAAGTATAGTACTTATACAACTCATAAGAGAACAATGTAATTGTTGCTCGCCATGCGGTTTTCCAAAGAGGAATACCAAAATGCAGTGGTAAGTGAGAGGAAAGTAAAACTCGATGAAAATCGGAGTAATACTATTCCAGGCATCGATTCCCTAATGGAACACAAATAGTTCATCAGGGATGAAACTATACCAATAATCTTCGAATACACAAGAACCGCGTAAGTCGGAGAGAGTCAGAAAACAACCTGGGGTATGGGTTTTTGATCTCACCTCATAAAGATGTCAATCTTATTGAGGAACACGAACTGACTACGTATGAGGAAGTGATACAAGGTATCAAATCCCTATTATGGAAAAGTGCCATGAAATCCAAAATGGATTCCATGTATAACAACCAAGTTTGGATACTAGTTGATGTACCGCAAGGCATTGTGCCTATTGGTACTATATAATTCTTCAAGGAAGACATACATGGAAGGCAACATACCAACGTACTAAGCTAGGCTTGTTGCGAAAAGGTATCGTTATCAACATTGTGTCGATTACGACGAAACCTTTTACATGTTGCCACGGTAAATCCATTTGGATAATGTTTGCTGATGTTGCATGTTTCATTTATGAAATATGGCAGCTGAACGTCAAAATCGCTTTCCTTAACGGAAACCTTTTGGAGGATGTTTACAACATCCTGACGGTTTTGTCGTACCAAAACGAGCAAACAATGTTTGCAGGTTATTCGATCCATGTTTGGATTGAAGCAAGCATTACGTTCTTGGAATTATCATTTTGATGTAATCATAATGGTGTATGATTTAATTCAAAATGAAAATGATTCTTGTGTATATAAGGAGGTTAGTGGGAGCGCACTGAAAGTGACTGTCCTATAAAATGATGACATATCATTTCTTGGAAATGATATTCCCATAATTACAATCGGTGAAAACTTAGCTTTCGGGAAATTCTCCGTAGAATTCTTGGGAGAAACAACCTTTATTCTAGGAATAAAGATCTACTGGGATAGATCTAAAAGTTGTTAGCACTCTCCGAGAACTCGTACATTGAAAATATACGCGACCTGGTGTCTCATACGCTTTGAGAATATGAAGTCACAATCAGGCCAATCCAAGTGATAGTCATTGGATTGACGTTAAGAACATCCTTTAGTATTTTAGAGGAACTAAATATGCTTTCTTATACTATGGAGAAGGAGAACATAGAGTGACTGGGTTCACTGCTATAAGTTTCCAAACCGATAAAAACGACTATAAGTCGTAACAACGGTATTATATATAGTTTGTGTTGGACAGTTATGACCCATAGCGTCACTATTTGTACAGATCATGGTGTTGTTGTACAAATTAACTATATGACAAGGAGATTGCGCTCTTATCATTTTTGATTAGATCACCTAGATGTATAAATGATAGGAGGTCCCTATGATTAGTTCCTGGATTGAGATGATATGAGACAGTATCAGTCCTCGAAGGATTAATCATTATATATCCCTAGTCGTAGTAATATCGAGACTGGACATCGATAATGTGGAATAGACTAGTATTGCACTTGTGCGCGTTGTGGGAGCACAACGGCATAGTTCTCATATATTTAAGTATTGGATACTTATGCAAGTGTGATAGGAGGTTCTTTTTACCGATGGTGCGGAAACAGCTTTGCTCTGGATAGACCCCTCGGAATTTCATTGGTAGTATGACTATGTGTCTATGGAAGTCCGAAATCAGGGTAGGTGTATTTCGTCTTAACCTGAGACTTGCACCGCTGATACTTGCGACAATTTGTATGCTTTATTTTTGGTCGTCCAGGGCTTTAACCGGTTCTGTGTACGCCTCTGCTGGGTATATTGAGAATCGTAGTGTATTGGGTGTGATGTCAAGATGAAAGTATCACTCCAGTCATAATGGAGATGATGTCACGTAGGATACGGTACTAGTGCTCTTAAGTACTGCAGTCATCGAGATGATATGACTAGGTCATGTTCGTCTGATTATAGAGACTAGTTACCAGACATCCGACATGTGTTTCGTACGGGGCAGACACAGTTCCAGCCCCAGGCCTAGCACGTGACATTCGATACTGGATCACAATACGCAATACTACGTATACTACGCCTGACATAGATTATATATTCCAATAAGAATATTTCTGGAGAATTGGGTAGGCACGGTGCTTTGCTAGAAGCCAACAATGTCTTGTAAATCGGTAAGCACGTGGTACGAGGTACGCACATATTTGGATAATTCGATGACCGTATTTACTGCCAACATATCCAGGGATCTCTTGGGTCGCTTCCCAAAGATTCACCGATGACAGTTGATTTAATTAGAATTAATCTGGGATTAATTAAGAGAGAGAATTTGTAACATCCCAGATTTTCGGGACTGTTCAAGAAGATTCCCGGATTGACGTTAAAGTCTCGGAGCACGATGATTGTAAGAAATAAGAGTTCAAACGATGATATATGGGTTGGAATAATATATTATGAATATTCATCGCGTTGGAAAACGTGTGGGATTAAAAGTCAGTTACGCGATTTTTTTAAAACTCGTAAATTTTACAATTTTGGCCATAGAATTAGAAAACGAACTCCGATTGAGTTGATTCTTGAACCATCAGACTCGTTTTTCCGAGACGAAGAACTTTCGTGTTGATCACTTTTCGAGAATCGCATCAGAAGGGCTCCGAAAATTCGAAATTCCATAAAGTTCCATGATAGGGGCTAAACAGCAAATTCGCGGGGACTCATTTGATATTTTCCAGCTAGTATATAAAGCCTCAAGGTTTTCAAAAATTGCAAAATGGAAAATCCTTTTCCTTTCCCTCACCCGACCCCACACGCCCTTGGAGAAGAAGCGGTCGCCGGCAGCAACTCTGGCCACCACAGGCCGGCGCACCGGTGCCCATCGGACCGCCTGATCACGACGCACACCATGGTGGCCGGCGGTGACGCTAAAGACACCGAAAACAGCGACGGTGATAGGAAGAACAGGCGCGCAAATGGGTTAGTCGGATCCGGCTCGTTGGTTCATTTCACGGCCCGAGCCACCTACCGAATCGAAGCCCTCGACCAGTACTACGAGTATGCGGAGTCGATTTCGCCGAACAACGGCCGGTTGCACGCAAAATGAGGAAGAAAGCCATGGTGAATAGTAAACCCACGATGAACAGTAGCCCCGATCGGAATTCCGATGACACCAGCGCGTTCGTATGGCCGATGGGAGTCCGAATATGGCCTCGGAATTTTGATATGAGCTGGACTATGAGTGTCCGCGAAACCAGCTAAGTATTCTATGTGGTGATCATCTTGAGTTTGTTTGAATTGATTTCTAGGGTTTAGGTAAAACCTGGAATTGCACTTAATAATGGAATAGAAGTATGCTAGGATGCTTTAGTATTGACATAAAGCAAGAAATTGAAAACTAGTGGCAAAACTATGCAAATGTGTAATTTGGTTAGAAAGCCTAGAATTTGGGAATTCTTTGTATTGAAGTGTATACATGTTATACATGAGACTATATATATGTTTATACATGTTAGTGGCGGATTGATTAATGATGTGGATGAAAAGTTGATAATTTGGATATATATATAAATATTTACTGTGAATAGTAACTTTAACTGGGAATGGGGGGTTGTAGACACTACACCCTAGGGAATGGGATTAGTGATAAATGGCAATGTTTGCAAGTACAATTGAATAAGAATATGTGATTTTGGCTTGATCATGTATATTTGATATTTTGAGAAAATTGGCTTAACTAGTATGTATGTTAATATATGAATACATATTATATTGTATGAGTTATGAATGTAGATTGAAATGACTTGATGTTGTTGAATACCGGTTATGAATAAAAAGTATGTGACATACTTATAAATGTGCATTTGTAAATATGTAAAGAAAGTAAGTGAATGTGTATGTTTGAGCATGAATTTGTATGAGTGAATGAATAAGATGTGAACGTTTATGATTATGAGAAATATATATGTTTGAACATGAATTAGCAAACGTAAATTGAGAATGTAGTACATGGGCATGAATATGCACGAGCATGCATACATGAGCATAGACATTGATAAAATCATAAGTGAGAGGATACGAGATCATGCATGGAAAATATATGTGTGTATATGAGCATAATTGTGTGAATGCATATATATTTGGGTGCATTAGCATAAACAAAATATTTTCATAAGCTGATAAGATTTTCAGAATTTTCAGAAACTCTTAGAAATGATTTCCAGAGTGAAGTTGAAATTAAGAAAGGTTTTGAAAAATTCAGAGTGTTTTAAAGAAAAGCTTCAGTTGCTTTTGAAGAGAAATGTATTTCAGAAAACGTTCCCTTCAGTTTTGAGGTTTAAGCATGAGTTTTATACTTTCGGGGCATGAGGTAAAACCTCACCCCAGTACGTAACTTGAGACACTAATGGAATTGACGGATATCATATGGATTCGGGATTTGGGATTTGACCCATCCCAGTTGTACATTGTTGGAATTGACGGATTTATACACATGTGCACATGTGGAGGACTAGGGGGACGCTCCTAGATCCTCAACGCTCAGACGGTACATTCCTGGCGGAGATGCGCCTTCGGGCGGAGATGCGCCTACGGGCGGAGATGCGCCAACGGGCGGAGATGCGCCTTCGAGCGGAGATGCGCCTACGGGCGGAGATGCGCCTACGGGCGGAGATCTGGTTTTCAGAAAAAGGATTTCAGATTTCAGTTTTTTGTTTTCGAAAAAGAGTTTCAGAAAAGAACTTAGAAAGGCATTTTTAGAAATAAGTACAAGAAAAAGAAAGATTTTCAGAAAGAGTTTTCAGTTTTCAGATTCCCAGTAAACAGCTTTCAGAAACAAGATTTTAGAAATAGTTCCCAGAAATCATAGATTCAAAGCATGATTTTAGAAAGATAAGTTTTATTAAGAGGTTTTCAAACTGAGTTTCAGAAAGAATTTTCAGAAAGAAGTTTCTCAGAAAAAAATATTTTCTAAAAGCATAACATGTTAGAGTAGAGTATGGTTTACAAATCATGCATATAAATCATGTATTCTGGTAGTTCCTCTGAGATGCACATAGTTGATGTTAATGCATGATAGCGTGATCACATTCATGTAAGTATATAATAGACTTTTATATGAATCATATGTCTCCATATAATGAGTATTTCAGAAAACATTGATGTATGATAATATGATATGATAACATGATCTTATATATATGAATACGTGACTGCTATTAGTATGAGAATAGAAATAATGTTTTATATTACCGATTTGATGATATTTAAATGAAATAAGAGAAAGATAACTATATTAAGTGTCCAAACCAAACTGGCAAAGAATGAATAGGAAATTTGAAAGATAGCTGAGTAGCGCAGAAAAAGCGTGGAGGATTTTTTATGAGGCTATTGATGATATTGAGACTTAACAGTATATTATGGAAATATGAAAATATAACCAGTAAACAGAACCTGAGGTATGTGTGAGCAAACAAAAGGATTAGTAACAAGTAATATGTTTGTAAATGGATAAGACTTAGATAGCTAGCTCAGACCTAATACTTAGTTGCGTGTATTATAAGCATAGTAAGCATTTAATGAATGATGAATTGTTGATATGTTAAATAGAATGACAAGGAAGTAACTTAGGTAAGTTACCTGAGCTTAAGGTAGTAGAGTAAAAAGAAAGATAAAGAGTTAAAAAAATGAAAAGATAATATATGTCGTACATATGATGGTATGGATTATATAAGAATGATATATGATTGCAATTGTTGCAAATGAATAAGCTAGGAAACACGTCACTAGAAAATAGAAAGAGATGAGTGTATGGATGCTCACAAAAAGGAATATAAGAAATGGAATATTTGCCAATTGGCTACGAAACAGATAGTATGAACAGTTGGTAATATAGAGAATGTGTGAATCACTTAGAATTCCCAGGAATAATATGTAAACTTGAATTTAACCTTGCATGTGTATGTTTCTCAAGGTATGAGCATAGTTACTTACTGAGTCTTATGACTCACTATACTACAGTGTTTTAGTTTTGCAGGTTGGCGACCTAAACGGTCGACCGTGGATTTTAGAGTTGCGGAGCAGTCAGATAGCAGCGTTGCAGTCAGCCAGTCACCAAGTCTTGAGGAAGTCGAGTCTTGTGTATTTGAGCATTGTTGAGACGTGCTGAGCACGAATGCTTATGTTGTAAAGTTTTTGTATATACGTACTTTCGGGCATGAAGCCCTGGCTGTATTATGTCTTTATGTCTGCATCGCATTCTTATTGGGCCTTTAGATTGCATTGATGTTATGAATCCGGCCTGAGGCCGAGATTTTTATGTTCATGTTGTGTATGGATGCTGGCTATAGGCCAGGTTGCTTGATGTTACGAATACATCATGCCGAAATTTCATTAGATTTAGAGGCTTATGGAGATGGGTTTAACCTGTCTCCTGCCGGTAACATTGCTGCTAAGGCGGGATGTTACAATGATGGTATCAGAGCATAGGTTAAAGTGTGTCGGTGACTGCAGCTGCTGGCTATTCGACTATCTCAGTAAGTATTTGTGCATATAGACCATATCGGTCTTTTGTTTGTAGTATGATACGGATGTTATCCGAAATAGATAGACATGAGAAAGAGCATAAGTATGATATTCATATATATTTATATATATGTGCGTATTTTGATGTGTTTGGATATAATGAACACGATATGATTTCTTTGTTTTGTGCTTTGTTTGCTTGAGTATGAGTCTATGAGTGTCTCAATTGATGTGCACGGTTGAGGTATCTCCGTTTGGGAGGATATTAGTTTCAGTTAGTACCTTTGCGGCCTTATTAGATCGGAGAATTAGCAAGAATTACATGGTATCAGTATAGGGCCCTTGAGAGGCCAGATGATTAGAGATAAGAACCAGAATAGTACAGCTAGATATAAGAACCAAATCAGTATAGCCAGAGGTGAGAACCAGACCAGTATAGATAGTGATTAGTTCATAGTTGGGACAGAGAAGTTATATCAGTGGAGCTTAGAGTAAGATAAGTTTCCGCACGTTCGACCAGGTTCGAATCAGCAGTTATAGAGACGGAGAAATTTCGAGGACGAAATTTTTATAAGGAGGGGTGAATGTAACATCCCAGATTTTCGGGACTGTTCTAGAAGATTCCCGGATTGACGTTAAAGTCTCGGAGCAGGATGATTGTAAGAAATAAGAGTTCAAGCGATGATATATGGGTTGGAATAATATATTATGAATATTCATCGCGTTGGAAAACATGTGGGATTAAAAGTCAGTTACGCGATTTTTTTAAAACTCGTAAAGTTTACAGTTTTGGCCATAGAATTAGCAAACGAACTCCGATTGAGTTTATTCTTAAACCATCAGACTCATTTTTCTGAGACGAAGAACTTTCGTGTTGAGCACTTTTCGAGAATCGCATCAAAAGGGCTCTGAAAATGCGAAATTCCATAAAGTTCCATGATAGGGGCTAAACAGCAAATTCGCGGGGACTCATTTGATATTTTCCAGCTAGTATATAAAGCCTCAAGGTTTTCAAAAATTACAAAATGGAAAATCCTTTTTCCTTTCCCTCACCCGACCCCACACGCCCTTGGAGAAGAAGCGGTCGCCGGCAGCAAATCCGGCCACCACAGGCCGGCGCACCGGTGCCCATCGGACCGCCTGATCACGACGCACACCATGGTGGCCGGCGGCGACGCTAAAGACGCCGACAACAGCGACGGCGAGAGTAAGAACAGGCGCGCAAATGGGTTAGTTGGATCCGGCTCGTCGGTTCATTTCATGGCCCGAGCCACCTACCGAATCGAAGCCCTCGACGAGTACTACGAGTATGCGGAGTCAATTTCGCCGAACAACGGCCGGTTGCACGCAAAACGAGGAAGAAATCCACGGTGAATAGTAAACCCACGATGAACAGAAGCCCCGATCGAAATTCCGATGACACCAGCGCGTTCGTATAGCCGATGGGAGTCTGAATATGGTCTCGGAATTTCGATATGAGCTGGACTAGGAGTGTCCGCGAAACCAGGTAAGTATTCTATGTGGTGATCATCTTGAGTTTGTTTGAATTGATTTCTATGGTTTAGGTAAAACCTGGAATTGAACTTAATAATGGAATAGAAGCATGCTAGGATGCTTTTGTATTGACATAAAGCAAGAAATTGAAAACTAGTGGCAAAATTATGCAAATGTGTAATTTGGTTAGAAAGCCTAGAATTTGGGAATTCTTTGTATTGAAGTGTATACCGGTTATACATGTGACTATATACATATTTATACATGTTAGTGGCGGATTGATTAATGATGTGGATGAAAAGTTGATAATTTGGATATATATATAAATATTTACTGTGAATAGTAACTTTAACTGGGAATGGGGGTTGTAGACACTACACCCTAGGGAATGGGATTAGTGATAAATGGATAAGACTTAGATAGCTAGCTCAGACCTAATACTTAGTTGCGTGTATTATAAACATAGTAAGCATTTAATGAATGATGAATTGTTGATATGTTAAATAGAATGACAAGAAGTAACTTAAGTAAGTTACCTGAGCTTAAGGTAGTAGAGTAAAAAGAAAGATAAAGAGTTAAGAAAATGAAAAGATAATATATGTCGTACATATGATGGTATGGATTATATAAGAATGATATATGATTGCAATTGTTGCAAATGAATAAGCTAGGAAACACGTCACTAGAAAATAGAAAGAGATGAGTGTATGGATGCTCACAAAAAGGAATATAAGAAATGGAATATTTGCCAATTGGCTACGAAACAGATAGTATGAACAGTTGGTAATATAGAGAATGTGTGAATCACTTAGAATTCCCAGGAATAATATGTAAGCTTGAATTTAACCTTGCATGTGTATGTTGCTCAAGGTATGAGCATAGTTACTTACTGAGTCTTATGACTCACTATACTACAGTGTTTTAGTTTTGCAGGTTGGCGACCTAAACGGTCGACCGTGGATTTTAGAGTTGCGGAGCAGTCAGATAGCAGCGTTGCAGTCAGCCAGTCACCAAGTCTTGAGGAAGTCGAGTCTTGTGTATTTGAGCATTGTTGAGACGTGCTGAGCACGAATGCTTATGTTGTAAAGTTTTTGTATATACGTACTTTCGGGCATGAAGCCCTGGCTGTATTATGTCTTTATGTCTGCATCGCATTCTTGTTGGGCCCTTAGATTGCATTGATGTTGTGAATCCGGCCTGAGGCCGAGATTTTTATGTTCATGTTGTACATGGATGCTGGCTATAGGCCAGGTTGCTTGATGTTACGAATACATCATGCCGAAATTTCATTAGATTCAGAGGCTTATGGAGATGGGTTTAACCTGTCTCCTGCTAGTAACATTGCTGCTAAGGCGGGATGTTACAGAATTAATCTGGGATTAATTAAGAGAGAGTAAATTTATCTGGGATTAATTGAGGTATTATTTAATCTGGGATTAAATGTGTTCGGAAGAGAGAGAACGCGATTAATTTGGAATTAATCGGTAAAATAAATTTAATAGTTAAATTTGATTTTTCTATTTTATTTATTTGTATGGGCTAAAATTAATATATCGGATATATTAATATGAATTGGATTTCATTACGAAATTAAAGTCGGACTTTAATATGAACGAACGAATTAATTTAGAATTAATTCGTAGACGACATTCGTAATATATTTGCGAGGCATCGTTATTTAATTAAACTAGATTTCATTATTTAGCGATGAGAATTCGTTTAATCGGATTAAACGGATCCGAGCCGCAGCAAATGTTCATAGAGACATTTGAATTTTGAATTCAAATGTGGGGCCCACTTTAAATGTGGTAGTTGGGAGAGTGGTTGGCATTTATGCCATACCATCCACTTTCCAACCACCTTGGAATGGTTTTGGCAAAACCATTTACCCAACCACCTTGTTTAGGTGAAAAGGGTAAATTGGCTTTTACCAAAACCCTTCTCTCTCTCTCATTTGTGTATGCTTCACACAAAACACACTTGGAACAAAATGGAAACCCTAATATCCTCCAAATGGGCGTGAGCTTCTTTCTTTCTTCTCTTTGATTTTGTTGCAAAATCAACAAAGCTAGCACTTCATGGAATCAACTAAGGTGATAGGGAAACTAACTCAAGGGTTGGAATCATCACTCAAAGCTTGGATCTTGGAGATCTTCATTCACAACTCAAAGCTTGGAATCAACAAAGGAAGGATCTTGGAAACCAACTCAAAGCTTGGAATCAACAAAGGAAGGATCTTGGAGATCTTCTTCTCAGACTTTGAAAAGCTCAAATCCATTCAATGTAAGTAACTCCGCAACTTATAATGAATTTATGAACACCTTTTCTTGCTTATTAGATCCTTGGCATGTTCTAGGAATACTAACAATGGTATCAAAGCCAATTTTAAGCATGAAAATTTTAGGGTTCATGAGACTAAAATTTGGGGCTTTTATGTTTTGAACATGATTCTTTCAAATTGATGCTTTGAGCATGCTTAGAATATGATAACTTAGATTTATGCATGATTACATTTGAAATAAATTGATTGGATTAAAAATAAAAAAAAATGTTAGCATGGCTGAAAGTTGCAGTGCATGGGACTGCAGTTTTTTATTTTTTGTAACATCATTGGATGTGTTTAAATGCATGTTTAAATGTTGATTATTGGTTTGATTGGATTGGAATCAAATTCAATAAAGTTTATGTTAAAATCAAAGAGCATGTTGAGCATGAAATGATGAATTTAGGATTCAATTTGTGTTTGAGCATGAAATGATGTGTTTTGGCTTCAATTTGTGTTGAACATGAATTGATGGATTAAGCATGATTAATTAAGTTAATTGGTATTTTGGAAATATTGAGTTTAATTAATTAATCAAGACTAATACACTTTAATTAAAATAATTGTGATATTTGGAATATTATAATTATGTTAATAAGCCTTTAATTATGAATTGGGCTAAAAGTGTGTATTTGGGCTTAATGGGCTTGGTTTGACTAAGTTTGGTTTTGGACTTTTGGATTGGATCCAATTGGGCCCAAAACCAATTCCATAAAGTCCAAATATATCACTTGACCCTTTAAAGAATTTAATGGGGCCTAATGGGCCTAAATTAATTTGTAGGCAATAGGGTGATTCCTATTGGGCCTTGGCATTTTGGGTTTGACCCATTATGGCCAAAGCCCATGCCTTAAGAATTAATTAAAAGCCCATTGGACTTTAATTAAAATGACATTTGATGTTATTGGGCCTTTGAGACCCATTAAGATTGGATTTGGAATCCAAGTCTTTAAGGCTTATAAGTAAGTGTAAATATTTAATTTGGAATTAAATTTAGAATTAGTATTGAATACAAATAAATTGGATTTAAAGTTGTAGTTCGATATAATTTAAGAATACGT
>SKCR01034930.1:0-17424 GCA_019454045.1 Zanthoxylum bungeanum
CCAGAAGACTCACCTGCCAATCGGACTCGTGCTTCAATTACCCAACGAATGTCATTGGGAATCCATGGATTGTCAGTAACCTCATCCGTTCCAAGCGAGCTTTTGTAAACTTCATTAGAATTTTTTGAGGGAGAGAAGGAAATTGCTTGTGAAGATTTTCGAGAGCTTCTTCCATCTTGAAATGACTTAATCTGCAAAAACTAAACACACCAAAATTAAATCTCACCAAATCACAATATATACAAAAATTGCATGGGTTGCCTCACTGCGAGCGCTAATATTTAAAGTCGTCAGCTAGACGTGACTGCTCGAACGTTTATGCTGGATCTGAAAGTGTGACACTCTCTTTTTGTCGCTCAAATGATTCTCCCCAGTAGTGCTTGACACGCTGACTGTTAACCTTGAATGTGTTGTTGGTATTGGGATCCAGTAACTCAACAGCTCCATATGGTAAAACCTGAGTGATCACAAATGGTCCAGACCACCTAGATTTCAACTTTCCAGGGAAAAGTTTCAATCTCGAGTTGTACACACAACACCTGCTGCCTTGGTTCCAACTTCTGTCTGTGCACTATTTTTCGGTCATGCCATTTTTTGGTCTTTTCCTTGTCTAATTTGGCATTGTCATAAGCCTGTAGGCGAAATTCTTCCAATTCGTTGAGTTGGTGAAGTCTTTTCTCTCCTGCAGCTTGTGAGTCAAGATTCAACTTCTTCAGTGCCCAGTACGCCTTGTGTTCAAGCTCAACTGGTAGATGGCATGCTTTCCCAAACCCCAATCGATATGGGGACATACCAATGGGTGTCTTGTAAGCTGTTCGGTAGGCCCATAATGCATCATCTAGTTTTGTTGACCAGTCCCTCCTTGTTGATCCAACGATTCTTTCTAGGATTCTCTTGATCTCCCTGTTTGAAACTTCAACCTGTCCATTTGACTGTGGATGGTAAGCTGTGGCAATCTTGTGAGTAACTCCATATTTGGATAGGAGTGCATCGAAGTATTTGTTGCAGAAATGTGAGCCACCATCATTGATAATTGCCCGCGGTGTTCCGAACCGAGTGAAAATGTTCTTTTTCAGGAATTTGATCACCACTTTTGAATCATTGGATGGCAGTGCAATTGCTTCAACCCATTTGGAGACGTAGTCTATAGCAACCAGGATGTACAGGTTTCCAAATGATGGAACAAAGGGTCCCATGAAATCAATACCCCATACATCAAATATTTCCCTTCTAGAATGTTTGCAATGGTCCTTCGTTTCTCCTGGAAATATTCCCCGTTCTCTGGCACTTGTCACATTGAAAAGCAAAAGATAAGCATCTTTAAAAAGTGTGGGCCAGAATAAACCTGATTAAAGGACTTTAGCTGCAGTTTTGTTTCCGCTGAAGTGTCCGCCGTATGGTGATGAATGACAGTGTTGCAAAACACTGTTGATTTCCTCCTGTGGAATGCACCGTCTTAATAATTGATCAGCACAGCGTTTAAACAGGTATGGTTCATCCCATACATAATGCTTGACTTCTTTGAAGAACTTCTTCCGTTGCGAGTTGTCCATTCCAACGGCCATTTTCCTGACACAATGTAATTGACATAGTCAGCATACCAAGGGACTTCCCGTTGATTTATGGAAAAACAGTTGTTCATCTGGAAAAGTTTCTTTGATTGATGGATCTTTGTCAGCTGTTTCTCCATTCTCGAGCCTCGATAAGTGATCTGCCACCTGGTTTCTGTTCCTTTCCTGTCTCGAATCTCCACGTCGAATTCTTGCAAAGAAGTATCCAACTGATCAATCTGGGTTTGGCATCTTTCTTTGTGATTAGATATTTGATTGCTGAATGATTTGTGTAGACCACCACTTCTGGACCCAGCAGATAGGAGCGGAATTTGTCAAAAGCGTACACAACTGCGAGCAAATCCTTTTCAGTGGTTGTGTAGTTGAGTTGAGCTTCATTCAGAGTTCTGCCGGAGTAGTAAATGGTGTGGAAAATCTTTGCTTTGCGTTGTCCCAAAACTGCACCTACAGCAAAATCACTAGCATCACACATTACCTCGAATGGAAGGGTCCAATCTGGTGCTACAATGATGGGGGCAGAAATCAGCTTCTGTTTTAAGATCTCGAAAGTTGCCTGGCATTCTTTGGTGAAGTTAAAAGGCACATCCTTTTCCAGAAGATTGCAAAGAGGTTTAGCAATCTTGGAAAAGTCTTTGATAAATATTCTGTAAAAACCTGCATGTCCAAGAAAACTCCGAATCCCTTTGACAGATGTTGGTAGAGGTAGTTCTTAATTGTCTCGATCTTTGCTTTGTCTACCTCAATCCCTTTTTGTGAAATCCGGTGTCCAAGAACAATGCCTTCCTGCACCATGAAATGACATTTCTCCCAGTTTAGTACCAGGTTTGTATCTTCGCACCTGTGTAATACATGTTCCAAATTTTGCAAACAATGGTCAAAAGAATCTCCAAACACAGAAAAATCATCCATAAAAACCTCCATACTCTGCTCCAGCATGTCTGAGAAGATGGCCATCATACAATGCTGAAATGTAGCATGAGCATTACATAATCCAAATGGCATCCTGCGGAAAGCAAAAGTACCATAGGGACATGTAAATGTAGTTTTCTCCTGGTCTTCTGGTGCGATGGCAATCTGATTGTACCCTGAATATCCGTCCAGAAAGCAATAGAATTCATGTCCTGCCAGCCTGTCTAACATCTGGTCAATAAATGGTAGTGGGAAATGGTCCTTTCTTGTGGCTTTATTGAGTTTCCTGTAGTCCATACATACTCTCCATCCAGTCACTGTTCTTGTTGGGATCAACTCGTTCTTTTCATTGGTGACCACAGTAATTCCTCCTTTCTTTGGTACACACTGCATAGGACTTACCCAAGTGCTAGCTGAGATGGGGTAAATGATGCCAGCATCCAACCATTTGATGATTCTTTCTTCACAACTTCCTTCATGATTGGATTAAGTCTCCGTTGATGCTCCACTGTAGGTTTGTATTCATCATTCATCAGAATCTTGTGCATGCAAAATGATGGACTAATGCCTCGAATGTCTGCTATAGTCCAGCCAATGGCTTTTTTGTGCTCTCGTAAAACTCTTAGTAGCTTTTCTTCCTGATCCAATGTTAGTGAAGAAGAAATAATAACAGGTAATTCAGAAGAGTTTCCAAGAAATGCATACCTGAGATGGCTTGGAAGTAACTTTAGTTCCAGCTGCGGTGGTTCTTCAATCGAAGGTTTGATTCGATCTTTCTTTGGCAGTTCCAAGCTTTCAACTGGTGGTATTGCTTTGAATCGGAATGGTTTGTCAAGGTAGTTGATACATTCCATGATTTCAGCATTTAGCTCGCTGTCTGTCATGTTGGTGATGCAAGCTTCAAGTGTATCTGTGGGATTTGATTCCGTATTTTGAACAATATTATCAATAATATCAACTCTGAAGCATTCTTCTTCTTCCTTTTCATCGCTCGGAAATTTCATAGCTTTGAAAACATTAAATGTCACTTCTTGGTCCTGCACTTTCATGGTCAGTTCTCCTTTTTGTACATCCATCACAGTTTTACCTGTAGCCAAAAATGGTCTCCCAAGAATGATAGGTACTTCTTTGTCTTCTTCTATGTCAAGAATGATGAAATCTGCTGGAAGGATGAGTTTGTCAACTTTGACCAGCACATTTTCAACGACTCCTCTCGGAAATGCGAGTGTTCAATCAGCAAGTTGCAAAGATACCGAGGTAGGCATTGCTTCTCCAATTTGCAGTTTCCTGTGAATAGAAAAAGGCATTAAATTAACACTGGCACCTAAATCACATAAAGCCTTACCGATATAATGTTCTCCAATGGTGCATGGAACTGTGAAACTGCCAGGATCTTTCAACTTCGGAGGAAGTTTCCTCTGAATGATGGCGCTGCATTCTTCCGTCAATGCTACTGTCTCGTAATCTCCCAATCTCTGTTTTCGTGAAAAGATGTCTTTCATGAATTTGACATAACTGGGCATTTGTTTCAAGGCTTCTGCAAATGGGATGTTGATGTGCAGCTTTTTGAATATCTCCAGGAAACGAGCAAACTGTTTGTCCAATTTGTTCTTCTGAAGACGTTGAGGAAAAGGTGGAGGTGGAGTGATCTGTTCTTTTTCCTTTGCTTCTTTTTCCTCCATCTGTTGCTTTGTTTCTTTTGGAACTTCTTCTTGGGACATCTGGATTCCAACATCTTTGTTGATTTCAGTACCATTT
The DNA here is from genome assembly GCA_019454045.1 of Zanthoxylum bungeanum. Lineage (NCBI taxonomy): Eukaryota > Viridiplantae > Streptophyta > Magnoliopsida > Sapindales > Rutaceae > Zanthoxylum > Zanthoxylum bungeanum. Next base: position 4,239 of record SKCR01034930.1, read on the forward strand.
TCAAAGTAATGGCTTGACATTGTTCCTTCCCTCGGTTCCTTGGATTTGGTTCTGTGTTGCTGGGAAGATTACCTGGCGGTCTGTAACTCTGAGCATTGGCCAGTTGTCCGATTTGATTCTCCAGTGCTTTGATGGAAGCTGATTGGCTCTGAATCATGGCTTCATATCTTTTTAATTGAGCTAACATCTCTGCCACCACTGGTTCATTTGTCTGCTCCTGGCTTTTGTTCTATTGCTGGAATCCAGGTGGTGGATAGTTCCGCTGTTGGCCTGAATTGTTGCTCCATGAAAAATTAGGATGATTCCTCCACCCTGGGTTGTAGGTGTTGGAATATGGATTGTTCCCCTGTCTGTTGAAATTGTTGACATAATTCACCGTCTCTTCAAGTTGGTGTGGTTCTGGTGAACTTGTAGATCCAGTGGTAAGAGTCTCCATGAATTTGCATATCTGATCCAGTTTGGTGTTGACTGCTGTATTGGCTCCAACATTTTTACTTTTGTAAAATGTTTGTGGGTATCATTGCTGTAAACCCTCACGAGACTACAACTCGTCCACTAGGGACACCTAGGGGTTTAAAGGCTTGTTGCATATGCTAAATGCAACCGTGATCCCTACGAAAGTGGTTTAGTTAAATTTTATTTTAAAGATATTTATGTTTTGCTCGAGGACTAGCAAAATGTTAGGTTTGGGGGTGTGATGAGTGGTATTTCTATCACTATTTCCCACTCATTTAACCTAATATTTTGTACAGTTTCTTGAGTCTTGTGAATATTTTGATGTGTTTTGTGTTATTTTGTAGATAAATAAAGTTTCAGGACATTCTGGAAGTGAATTGGAGCAAAACAGGAAAAACTGGACAAAAAGGGCAAAATCATCATTTCAGCGTCGCGACGCTGAAGCCTTGCGCGTCGCGACGCCCAGAATGCGCCGGAATTGCTAACTTGCGCCGTGGACACATGGACCAATCAGAGAAATTTGCTAACATGCGCCGCTGCTAACGTGCGCCGATCATGCTATCTTGCGCATGCCACGTGTCGCCATCACAACGGAGATGCTAATGTGTGCCGATGCCACGTGTCGCGATTTAACGGTGCCGACAATCGCACTCCACATCATCAGCGTGACGTCATCAATGACGTCATGAACAGTGCCACATCATCAGCGTGACGTAAGCAATGACGTCATGAACAGTGCCATGTCATCGGATAAGATCTGATCTCTTAGCCGCCTCGCCACGTGTCAAGCAGTCATTGAGCCACGTTTCACTGTACCCAGCGTCGCGACGCTTAACTTTACCCAGCGTCGCGACGCTGGAACCTTATTCGCGCCTATAAATAGAGCTCGAAATTTCAGATTTCATTGTACCATTCCCTCTCTCTTATTTGATGTAAATAGGGAATTCTTCTCTCTCTAAGTTTCGTTTTAATTTTTAGTTTCTACTTTTCTAATAATTTTAATTACTTTTTGTAATAATAGTAATTTACTTTCTTATTTTACAGTTTTTACTATTCACTATGAGGAGGTAACTTCCCTATGCTAAGGTGAAAGGTAATTATTTTACTATTTCTATTTAGATTAATCTCCCTTAAAAATGATATATTTACTATTTAAAATACTGATTAATAAAGGATACCGCTATATTGGTCGGTTGGCAATTCAATTTAATCTGGTTTAAACCTGACTAATCAAGGAAACTGCTATATTGGTCGGTTGGTAAATTTATTTTCTGTTGGTTTGAACCCGATTAATAAAGGATACCGCCAGATTGTCGGTTGGTAAATTTACTTTGGTACCGCCTTTATGGCTGGATTATGGACAAAAATTACCACCTATATGGCTGGTTGGACTTAATTTGACTTAATCAGGATACCGCCAGATTGGTCGGTTGGTAAAATATTATCACAAGTTTATATATTATTTTATGGGAGATATCTAAATTAGTAGTAGTAGTAGAAGTAATTCCTTTTGCCTTAGCATTTTATTTCATTTGTAATTTACTTTTCAGCATTTTATTCACCGCAATTACTTTTCAGCATTTTCATTTTATGTCTTTTAAGTTTGTATTAGCCCTAGTTATGTGTTGTAACTAAATTAGTTATCTAGGGTTGTGATGAAATCCAATATCATGGGTTTATAAGGGTTAGATTATAATTTGGGTAATATAAAGATTTATTTATTGAGTCTTAATCTTAATGCTCTTTAATTAACTGGCCATAAATTAATTGATTAGGTAAACTTAAAATGAACTAGACATAGGGATTTTAAGTTTAAGACCTTAGACTCAATAGCCCACGATCTTCCTTAAGGATAGATAACCCTTTTAATAGATTTCCTTACAGGATAGGAATATACCTGTCGGGCGGGGGTAGCCATAATTGGAACTTAATCTTAATGAATCTAGGTAATTTGGTTGACATAGACATATGGTTCAATTGGATTATACTAGGTATTTGTAATTGACCATCGGAAGAGGCTTTTAGTTAAATTAATGTTCCAGGTTAATAAATCAATATATTACCCCAACTATAAGATAACCACTTCATCTTTAAATAATATTGGAATAAATCACAACCCTAGATAGTTTTTAATATTGAATTTTCTTAAAATCTACATTCGAACCATTTTATTTACTAATCTTTAAATTTAGAATCGTCGTCATTTCAAATCAATTAAACAACCTGTTAGATACTAGTAATCATTTAACCTCATAAAATTAATAACTTAGGTATTAAGTCCTCGTGGGATCGATACTTTTTATACTACTTGAACGATACGTACGCTTGCGTTATACGTGTGTGTTTACGCCGGTCAAGTTTTTGGCGCCGTTGCCGGGGACTTATATTTCTTGAGTTGTTAATTTTGAAACTATATAATTTACTTGTATCTAATTTTCTTTATTTTTATCTGTAATTTTTATTTCTTTTTTTTTCCAGGTGATTGAAAAAAATGGAACACTATTGGGAGATTGAAAGATTATGAGCCTTACAAGAAGATACACCCCACATCTGGGAGCAACAGTCCGGTTTTCTAAGGCCTGTTGTCCAGCCCAACAATTATCACTGGATGCCAGAATCAAGCAATGCTACATTTGCTCATCAGAACGAAATGGGGAGATGTGTAATTTGTGATGGTAACCACCCGAGCGATCAATGTATTTACCTTTCAGAGTGGCAAAATTATCAGAATCATTCAAGATACGAAGAACCATCATATTTTCCATCTTATCCACCATCCACCTTTGATCTTTACCAACAACCAGAACCATCAGAGAAAGAACAGATGATTCATATGCTCAAAGATTGGTTTGAAACAGCTCAAATTGATGCACAAATTCAGAGACAATCAGAAATCCTTCAAAGAATGACAGATCAAGTGAGACAATTAACAGAAAACCAGAACTACATACCGCAAGAACCAGTTTCAGATGACACAGATGAAGCCTCAGAGTACCAAACATTTCACGATGACACTTTAGCAGATGAGGAGGCTGAGGAGAATCAAGAACCAGAGGTATCAGTTCAGGAACCCGAACCGTTAAAGTCTCGATTTGATTTCTATTATTCAGATTCTGACGAGGATGAAGCTGAAATATTTGTACCAACTGCATCAAAAATTGAAGATGTAATTATGTATCCTCAAAATAAAGATCTTGGAGCATGCTTTACCATGATGTTTGATGAGAATCTACCTGAACCATCCATTCCAGTCATATCAGAGGATGAAGACCTAATGTCAGAAACATCTTTACATCCTCAGGTGGAACAAGAAACATAGCAAATGAAGGAGCAATTGTCAGACCAAATTAAAAATCCAGAACATTCAGGAAAAACATCGCTGTATCGGGGAGTACTGATCAAAGAAATCACCCAGAAGCTTGAAAGAATGGAACTTCCATTCCAAGTCAAGCACCATACGAGACCTCCTAATTTTATTTCTTTCTTTGCAGGAACTACTAGAGCAACAAAGATAAAAAAGGTGGCACAAGCACTAAATATGAAAAAATTCTTTTTGCCACTTTATCGTTGGAAGAGACCCTTCAAAAGCAACGCTCACGGGATTGTCTTTAATCGGACGTCCAAAACAACACTGAAACCTCCTTGACAGATAGATTTCAGTCACGTCTGGCTGAAGACGAAAAATTTAGCGCTAGCAGGGAGGCAACCCATGCAATTTGTTGCAATTTATTTTTCATATTTTGTGTGAACTTTTTAATTTTGTGTGTTAGTTTTGCAGGAAAAATAAAAACGGAATTTTTTAGGACAAAGCAAGCTAGTGCAAGCGGGATTTTCAAAATAAAAATTTGACAAAATCACAAAGATACAAAGTTGATCCAGAAGAGACGGCCAAGTAAGGAGACATCTCTTGAGACGCGTCCCTATGGATTTATCCGTCGCAAGACTTGGTTTTGCCAAAAAAAAAAAAAAAATCCTGCATCAAAACCCTAAAGAACCGAGTGTCGCGACGCTAGGCAATTTTCAGCGTCGCGACGCTGACTCGAAATCAGAGACATAAGCAGAGGCACCGCAGATCTCCATTTCAGTCCTTCATCTTCTTCAAACATCAAGCCGCCGAGAACAGAACCCATTTCCCTCACAGATCTCACCATTTTCTCTCAACCAAAGCCAACCACCATCAAACCCAGACCGACCGTGAGCTACCTGAGCCGAGACAAACCGGTCCATTACCGAGCCGAACTGCCACTGTCTCACCGAGTCTTAGCAGCCACCGTCGAGATCGAAACCATCATCACCACAACAGAGCCATCATCCCCACCGTGAGCCTTTGACCGAGATCTATCAAACCCATCATCATCTTCTTCTTCGAAATCAATCACCATCACCGAAACCGCAAAAGCCGAGAACCTCCACAGCAACCCAATCGCTGAGCGCATCAACAACCACCGCGAGCCACCCTTGCCGTAACCGAGCCCTTCTTTCGCAGAGTCAAAACCGAGCCATCATCATCGACCACACCAGCCATCACCACCCAAACAGTAGCCGAAACCAGAAGCCATCACCTGAAACCAAACCGAGAAGCCGTGAACCACCACCGAGCCACCAATGCACCAAGCCGAGATCCACCAAAACTGCCACTGTCTCACCTGAACCGAACCACCACCGTGAAACCAAACCGAGAGTCACCAGAAGCCGAGCCACCTTTGCCGAACCCACAACCAACCCACTGCCGAGACCCAACCCACAACCAAGTCCAAACCGATCCGTATCCTCCACTGCCAAAATCAAAACTAAAATTACGGTAATGATTTGATAAAAATTTGATTTGGTAATTGGGTAAACTGAAAAATTGAATTGTGAATTGGTTGACAGTGGATTGGATTACGAAGTGTTGGATTGTTGATAGTTTGATTCATAGTCGTGGGGGCGAAGAGTTGAATTGGGGTGTTTGTGGCCTTTGAGATAGATTTAGGTTATATTGGATAATCAAAAATTCAGAGGAGATTCTGCCAAAATTTTTACTAAAAAAAATGGTCAAATAACGATAGTGGTAAGAATCGTAAATTGGACATAGATCTTAATCGATTATTTTTCCTGTAAAATTTCAGTTAATCAGGTATTACCTTATAAACTCTTCCACTGTTTAAGACATTGGGGACAATGTCTCATTTAGGAAAATATTTTGTGTTTTTGTTTTGACTAAAAAAGGTGTGAAATTGGTAAAATATAGCTGAGTAAGGAGTTTCCACTCCTGATACGTATCTCCAACCTATTTTTGAAACAAGTTAATTTTTGTTTATTTCATTTTAAATTATTTAATTTGTGAAATCTCCATAATACTGACTAAAATGGATCTTCAAATGCTTAGTTGGCAGGTATTATCAACATACATGGAAACATACAGACATGAACTGTAATTGAAAAGTTTGTAATATTCCGTGCTCTAGTTTAATTGGAGGAAGCATCTATAAATAGTAATGGAATAAAAAAAAATAAAAAATTTCTGATGTACAAAAATAAAGTATCTAAGATCCGGGTTATTAAGTCTGTAAGGGTGTTTTAACACCTAGTGCCCTAAAACCAACTGGTTTGGGAGTCACTGGCCCAAAGCTCGCTACATGGATCGAATATGCTACAAAAAAATATATTTATATCTGAAGTCTGAGTAATTAAGTTCGTAGGGGTGTCTTAACACCTGGTGCCCTAAAGCCAATTGGTTTGGGAGTCACCGACCCAACACTCGCTACATAGACTGAAGGTATTGTATATAAATAAATAGTCAAAATTCAGAAAAATCAAAGAAAAAATCAGAAAAATCAGAAAAATTATTCCATTGCTGCAAAAAGGTGTGAAATCTGATAGAACTTTAGGACAAAAATATTACTCTCTTATCAACTGCACTTATGACTGTTGTGGGCAAAAATGAGTTGTTTAATATTTTGTTGGCTGTGTATATGGAGAATGGTAAAAATAATTGGAGAATTTACTTATTTAGTAATTTAGAAAGAAACAAAACAACTAGTAACTTGGAGTAGAAGTTTCAACTGATTAGTCACTAACTTCTTTATTCTCTTTTCGCTTGTTTTTTGCTTTTGTGTGCATTAGTTTTATTATCTTTTTACTTTTGTAAAATGTTTGTGGGTATCATTGCTGTAAACCCTCACGAGACTACAACTCGTCCACTAGGGACACCTAGGGGTTTAAAGGCTTGTTGCATACGCTAAATGCAACCGTGATCCCTACGAAAGTGGCTTAGTTAATTTTATTTCTTTATGTTATTTTATTTTCTGTTTTGCTCGAGGACTAGCAAAATGTTAGGTTTGGGGGTGTGATGAGTGGTATTTATATAACTATTTCTCACTCATTTGACCTAATGTTTTGTATTGTTTCTCGAGATTTATGAACGTTTTGATGTGTTTTGTTGTTATTTTGCAGATAAATAAAGTTTGGATAGCACTGGAGGCAATTTGGGGCAAAATCAGACAAAAATGCGTCAGCAGGGATATTTTGGTCTTTTTCGCGTCGCGACGCCCAGACCTTCAGCGTCGCGACGCCCAGCATACGCCGAATCTGCTAACATACGCCGGGTCAACGGGTCAGAATTTGAGAAGTTTGACTTTACTAACATGCGCCGTGCCCGTGTCACCACCACAGAAGATCCGCTAACGTGCGCACGCCACATCATCATGACGTCACCAATGACGTCATGAACAGTGCCACGTCACCAATGACGTCATGAACAGTGCCACGTCATCAATGACGTCAGCTTCATAATTGAGTTCCAGCCGCCATTACACGTGTCGACCTTATCCTCTTATCCGAATCGCTACGTGTCAAGCTATCCTGTGCCACGTCTCACTGTTCCAGCGTCGCGACACACCTCTCTCTCTCTTCAATTCTCTCTAAAGAGAGAGTTTCTCTCTCTTCTTTTAGTTTTTTTTATTTTTTTTATTTTTAGTTTTGTAAATAATTTTAATTACGTTTTGTAATAATAGTAATTTAATTTTTACTTTTACAGTTTTTACTATTCATGAGGAAGTAATTTCCCAGCTAGGGTGAAAGGTAATTCTTTTACTGTTACTATTTAGATTAATCTCCCTTAAAAATAATATATTCACTATTTAAAATACTGACTTAAAAAGGATACCGCTCGATTGGTCGGTTGGTAATTTATTTTAATCTGGTTTAAACCTGACTAATCAAGGATACCGCTATATTGGTCGGTTGGTAATTTAATTATGATACCGCCTTAATGGCTGGTTGGACTTAATTTGACTTAATCAGGATACCGCCAGATTGGTCGGTTGGTAATATTATCACAAGTTATATATTATTTTATGGGAGATATCTAAATTAGTAGTAGTAAAAGTAATTCCTTTTACCTTAGCATTTTATTGTAATTTACTTCTCAGCTTTTATTTTATGTCTTTTACTTTTATGTTTTTACTAGCCCTAGTTATGTGTTAGTTATCTGGGGTTGTGATGAATTCTAATATCACCGGTTTATAAGGGGTTATTTTATAGTTTGGGTAATTTAAGGGTTTACTTATTAAATCTTAAGCTTAATGCTTCTTGTTGTCTGATCACCAATAAGATTGATGTGGTAAATCTAAAATGAACTAGACATAGGGATTTTAGGTTTCAGCCTTAGACTTAATAGCCCACGATCTTCCTTGAGGATAGATAACCCTTTAATAGATTTCCTTACAGGATAGGAATATACCTGTCGGGCGGGGGTAGCCATAATTGGAACTTAAACTTAATGAATCCAGATAACTTGGTTAACATAGACATATGGTTCAATTGGGTTAAACTGGGTATTTGCGTCTGACCATCGACAGAGGCTTTTGCATAATTTAGTGTTTCAGGTTAGTAAACTGATTTATTACACAAACATAAAATAACCACTTCATCTTTTAAATGATATTAGAATGATTCACAACCCTAGATCTTTGTGTCTTTTGTTATTTTCCTTAGTATTTTTTTTGTCTTTTTATTTATTTATTTTGTAAAACCACATTCAACCAATCAAACAATCATTCTCTTCTCCATTTAATTAGATATTTGTAAATAAATAGATTCAACAATTAATAACAACAGTAGGAATTAAGTCCTCGTGGGATCTATCACAACATTACCAGCAGGTTCTATCACAACATGGAACACCTTAGCCACCAAATTTCTTGCAAAGTATTTTCCACCAGCCAGAACTGGAAAACTGAGGAATGACATCACATCCTTTGTGCAACAAGACTCAGAAACTCTCTACGAAGCTTGGGAAAGGTACAAAGATTTACTCCGGAAGTGTCCTCACCATGAGATTCCAAAATGGCTTCAAGTCCAAACTTTCTACAATGGACTTTCTGGAATAATGAGAACCACAATTGATGCTGCTGCTGGAGGAGCTTTAATGACAAAAGGAGAAGATCAAGCTTGGGAAATAATTGAAGAAATGGCTAACAACAATTCCTTGTGGCCAACAGAAAGAAGTCTGATTCAAAGAATTGCAGGAATTTATGAAGTTGGAGCTAATACAGCAGTCAACACCAAGCTAGATCAAATTTGCAAATTCATGGAGACTCTTACCACTGGATCCACAAGTTCACCATATGGAGGAGCACCAGAATCAAATCAACATGAAGAAACGGTGAATTATGTCAACAATTTCAATAGGGAGGGGAACAATCCATATTCCAACACCTAAAACCCAGGGTGGAGGAATCATCCTAATTTTTCATGGAGCAACAATTCAGGCCAACAGCGGAACTATCCACCACCTGGATTCCAGCAACAGAACAAAGGCCAGGAGCAGACAAATGAACCAGTGATGGTAGAGATGTTAGCTCAATTAAAAAGATATGAAGCCATGATTCAGAGCCAATCAGCTTCCATCAAAGCACTGAAGAATCAAATCGGACAACTGGCCAATGCTCAGAGTTACAGACCGCCAGGTAATCTTCCCAGCAACACAGAACCAAATCCAAGGAACCGAGGGAAGGAACAATGTCAAGCCTACTTTGAAAAGTGGTACTGAAATCAACAAAGATGTTGGAATCCAGATGTCCAAGAAGAAGTTCCAAAAGAAACAAAGCAACAGATGGAGGAAAAAGAAGCAAAGGAAAAAGAACAGATCACTCCACCTCCACCTTTTCCTCACGTCTTCAGAAGAACAAATTGGACAAACAGTTTGCTCGTTTCCTGGAGATATTCAAAAAGCTGCACATCAACATCCCATTTGCAGAAGCCTTGGAACAAATGCCCAATTATGTCAAATTCATGAAAGACATCCTTTCACGAAAACGGAGATTGGGAGATTACGAGACAGTAGTATTGACGGAAGAATGCAGCGCCATCATTCAGAGGAAACTTCCCCCAAAGTTGAAAGATCCTGGCAGTTTCACAGTTCCATGCACCATTGGAGAACATTATATCGGTAAGGCTTTATGTGATTTAGGTGCCAGTGTTAATTTAATGCCTTTTTCTATTTACAGGAAACTGCAAATTGGAGAAGCAATGCCTACCTCGGTATCTTTGCAACTTGCTGATCGAACACTCGCATTTCCGAGAGGAGTCGTTGAAAATGTGCTGGTCAAAGTTGACAAACTCATCCTTCCAGCAGATTTCATCATTCTTGACATGGAAGAAGACAAAGAAGTACCTATCATTCTTGGGAGACCATTTTTGGCTACAGGTAAAACTGTGATTGATGTACAAAAATGAGAACTGACCATGAAAGTGCAGGACCAAGAAGTGACATTTAATGTTTTCAAAGCTATGAAATTTCCGAGCGATGAAAAGGAAGAAGAAGAATGCTTCAGAGTTGATATTATTGATAATATTGTTCAAAATACGGAATCAAATCCCACAGATACACTTGAAGCTTGCATCACCAACATGACAGACAGCGAGCTAAATGCTGAAATCTTGGAATGTATCAACTACCTTGACAAACCATTCCGATTCAAAGCAATACCACCATTGAAAGCTTGGAACTGCCAAAGAAAGATCGAATCAAACCTTCGATTGAAGAACCACCGCAGCTGGAACTAAAGTTACTTCCAAGCCATCTCAGGTATGCATTTCTGGAAACTCTTCTGAATTACCTGTTATTATTTCTTCTTCACTAACATTGGACCAGGAAGAAAAGCTACTAAGAGTTTTACGAGAGCATAAAAAAGCCATTGGCTGGACTATAGCAGACATTCGAGGCATTAGTCCATCATTTTGCATGCACAAGATTCTGATGAATGATGAATACAAACCTACAGTGGAGCATCAACGGAGACTCAATCCAATCATGAAGGAAGTTGTGAAGAAAGAAATCATCAAATTGTTGGATGCTAGCATCATTTACCCCATCTCAGATAGCACTTGGGTAAGTCCTATGCAGTGTGTACCAAAGAAAGGAGGAATTACTGTGGTCACCAATGAAAGAACGAGTTGATCCCAACAAGAACAGTGACTGGATGGAGAGTATGTATGGACTACAGGAAACTCAATAAAGCCACAAGAAATGACCATTTCCCACTACCATTTATTGACCAGATGTAGACAGGCTGGCAGGACATGAATTCTATTGCTTTCTGGACGGATATTCAGGGTACAATCAGATTGCCATCACACCAGAAGACCAGGAGAAAACTACCTTTACATGTCCCTATGGTACTTTTGCTTTCCGCAGGATGCCATTTGGATTATGTAATGCTCCTGCTACATTTCAGCGTTGTATGATGGCCATCTTCTCAGACATGCTGGAGCAGAGTATGGAGGGTTTTTATGGATGATTTTTCTGTGTTTGGAGATTCTTTTGACCATTGTTTGCAAAAATTTGGAACATGTATTACAAAGGTGCGAAGATACAAACCTGGTACTCAACTGGGAGAAATGTCATTTCATGGTGCAGGAAGGCATTGTTCTTGGACACCGGATTTCACAAAAAGGGATTGAGGTAGACAAAGCAAAGATCGAGATAATTGAGAAACTACCTCTACCAACATATGTCAAAGGGATTCGGAGTTTTCTTGGACATGCAGGTTTTACAGAAGATTTATCAAAGACTTTTCCAAGATTGCTAAACCTCTTTGCAATCTTCTGGAAAAGGATGTGCCTTTTAACTTCACCAAAGAATGCCAGGCAGCTTTCGAGATTCTAAAACAGAAGCTGGTTCTGCCCCCATCATTGTAGCACCAGATTGGACCCTTCCATTCGAGGTAATGTGTGATGCTAGTGATTTTGCTGTAGGTGCAGTTTTGGGACAACGCAAAGCAAAGATTTTCCACACCATTTACTACTCCAGCAGAACTCTGAATGAAGCTCAACTCAACTACACAACAACTGAAAAGGAGTTGCTCGCAGTTGTGTACGCTTTTGACAAATTCTGCTCCTATCTGCTGGGTCCCAAAGTGGTGGTCTACACAGATCATTCAGCAATCAAATATCTGATCACAAAGAAGATGCCAAACCCAGATTGATCCGTTGGATACTTCTTCTGCAAGAATTCGACGTGGAGATTCGAGACAGAAAAGGAACAGAAAATCAGTTGGCAGATCATCTATCAAGGATCGAGAATGGAGAAACAGCTGACAAAGATCCATCAATCAAAGAAACTTTTCCAGATGAACAACTGTTTTCCATAAATCAACAGGAAGTCCCTTGGTATGCTGACTATGTCAATTACATTGTGTCAGGAAAATGGCCGTTGGAATGGACAACTCAGCAACGGAAGAAGTTCTTCAAAGAAGTCAAGCATTATGTCTGGGATGAACCATACCTGTTTAAACGCTGTGCTGATCAATTATTAAGACGGTGCATTCCACATGAGGAAATCAACAGTGTTTTGCAACACTGTCATTCATCACCATACGGCGGACACTTCAGCGGAAACAAAACTGCAGCTAAAGTCCTTCAATCAGGTTTATTCTGGCCCACACTTTTTAAAGATGCTTATTTTTGCTTTTCAATGTGACAGGTGCCAGAGAACGGGGAATATTTCCAGGAGAAACGAATGACCATTGCAAAACATTCTAGAAGTGGAAAATATTTGATGTATGGGGGTATTGATTTCATGGGACCCTTTGTTCCATTATTTGGAAACCTGTACATCCTGGTTGCTGTAGACTACGTCTCCAAATGGGTTGAAGCAATTGCACTGCCATCCAATGATTCAAAGTGGTGATCAAATTCCTGAAAAAGAACATTTTCACTCGTTCGGAACACCGCGGGCAATTATCAGTGATGGTGGCTCACATTTCTGCAACAAATACTTCGATGCACTCCTATCCAAATACGGAGTTACTCACAAGATTGCCACAGCTTACCATCCACAGTCAAATGGACAGGTTGAAGTTTCAAACAAGGAGATCAAGATAATCCTAGAAAAAACCGTTGGATCAACAATGAGGGACTGGTCAACAAAACTAGATGATGCATTATGGGCCTACCGAATAGCTTACAAGACACCCATTGGTATGTCCCCATATCGATTGGTGTTTGGGAAAGCATGCCATCTACCAGTTGAGCTTGAACACAAGGCGTACTGGGCACTGAAGAAGTTTGAATCTTGACTCACAAGCTGCAGGAGAGAAAAAGACTTCACCAACTCAACGAATTGGAAGAATTTCGCCTACAGGCTTATGACAATGACAAATTATACAAGGAAAAGACAAAGAAATGGCATGACCGAAAAATAGTGCACAGACAGTTGGAACCATGGCAGCAGGTGTTGTTGTAC
>SKCR01034931.1:0-17501 GCA_019454045.1 Zanthoxylum bungeanum
TGAATTTATCGAAAATTTGGCATGATGTATCCTAAAAATTGGACAACCTGGATCGCAGTCCAGCATCAAAGAGGAACTACGAATACATCAAATAAATAAAAGGACCTCAAGTCCACACAAATCTCATCAAAATCATATCCTAAGGGCTCCGCCCACATCATCTATCAACACTCAAGGGCTCTATGCCCACCACATCATTAGCAATCAAAAGATTTACTTAATATTTACAAATAGCGTACTCGGCACGACAAATAAAATATTAATCCCAAATCCTACACTTCTAAAGCTTATCCCAGGACACTTGCGAGGGTGATTGCCGCTTGGGTGATCCACGTCTCGAGCATGACTTCCAAAGCTATAGTGGTTGACCGATCTAAAAGCCAACCTACAAAACTAGCAACTGGTTTGGTGTGAGTTATAAAAACTCAATAAGTAACCATGCACAACCGAAACATAAAAGTAAAACATGTTATAACATTCACTATCTAACATATATATATATATATATATATATATATATATAAACCATCAAATCATTATGAGATTATAACCCCCATTTATCCTAATTTTTACCAATTTTCTAACAATCCCTTGAATTTTCATCGATCCTTAACTAACCATCCATACGAACTCAATACCCAAATGCTTACTAATTGTTACACATATGCGAAATTCTTTCAATTATCAATTAATCTTTATTCTCTTTCGGTCACATATCAAAACCATTTCATAACTATATATGTATTTATGATTCTAAAAGTGTTCAACATGAAAGTTGTTCGTCTCGAAAAAATGAGTCTGATGGTTCAGGATTCAGCCCAATCAGAGTTTGTTTTCTATCTTTATAGCCGAGACAAGAATCTTTTACGCGTATAACGATAAAATCAGAAATCACGTAACCGATTTTTGAAACCACCCATTTTCCAATGTGACGAAGCTCTACTTTAGAATATTCCGATATATTTTTCAACACATAAATTCTGATTTTTGATTACCATCCCGTTCCAAATCCTTAACTTTAATTTGAAAACCTTTCGACACTGTTCCAAAAAACTAGGGATATTACCTCAGAGTGCCAATCCAGATCGTATTTATGTCCGATTCATGAATACGAACAATTCTCTTTTCCATAATATTACTTATTTAATGGTAGCACCTCTTGTCTTTTATATACATATTCGATCTAATTACGATTAGATATCTAATTATGATTAGATTGAAACGAAATCTGATTTAATGATACTTGTATATTAGACAAAGAGCCTAGGATTAACAATGTAGTGCGCAATTACAACGTAGTTTGTAATTGACATTGAGAAGCGTCAATATAAGTTGTATATTCTTAAATAAAGTTTCCGGTCAAGATTTACTAACACTGGTCGGTTAGTAAAATCTGCTGAGACCGGTACATGTCGTATATCGTGACTTGGTCCGATGGTTTATCCCAATGAACCATGAGTCTCGGGAGACTCATATAGACATCTAGGTGTTTATTTGATAAACATTGAACGACTCACTGAAGATTTCCTAATAGATGATACACCAACGTCAATATGAATCTTCTCGAGTTGAGCGAGCATAGTGATCCTTCGACTTGAGATACCACAGTGGATATATGAGTTATCTTCCACACTTTGATGATAGTCACGTCACCGATCTATTTAGATCAGACCTCCGTCTGTTCGTTGGGTGTGGACTGATGTTCATGATATCCAGTGCGTATCAAGATAGAATTCGTCAGTCTGTGTACAAGGCATATGTATCCTACACGTGTTTGCGATCTAGTAAATCCATGACCGTTGTATAACTTCGGAAGTGAGTTCCGAGTGTTATTTAGAGATCGTAAATTTTAAAGTCGACTATATTATACCATAAGGATTTGACGATCTAATCTATATCACATGTATAATATGGATAGCCTGTGACGGATGGATTATATGTATGCAATGACCTCGACTTTCCTAGTTTAGCGAGATTATCCGTGGTCGTCATAATTTACGAGTGAGTGAATTATGAACACGAAATTGGATTTCGTGACGGATAAACCTAAACTTAAAGAGTCCCACAATATGAAGTGTATCTGTTGAGCACTTGGGCAACACATTATGAATAATATAGATTATTCGTAATACTTCACCGGATTAAATGAGTTAATTTGAGTCGTTTAAACGGTTAAACAAAAATACATGCATTAGGGGCATTTCGGTCAATTGATAATTAATGTGTATTTATATTTGATACAAAATTTGATTTGATACATATTAATTATTTGTCAAATGAGATTTTGACACATGCCATTAATATATGTATTTGTTAGTTAATGTAAATAAAAATACATCTATAATAATAATCGCATTAATTAATTATTTAAATGTTAAATATCTAGATAATTAAATGATTTCAATATTACATAATTGTTATGCAATATGTTTGATTATTATTGGTTACATGTGGCATGGTTTTATTAAGCTTAAAGTTTACAAATTGGATTTGTTAACTTAAAAGTTATTATTATTTAATTAGATTAAAAAATGACCAAATGACCAAATTGCCCTTCTTTACTTCCCTAAGTCGGTTTACCCTTGTATTAAAAGTTGAAAAATTATATTTTCTTCATTTTTAAGACTCCATGGTCGAACCCATCTCCATAAAAAGCTCTCAAAATTTTCTTGAAGAAACAAGGGAAGAAAGTGAAGAAATTCAAGAAAACGTTTAAGGAAATTACAAGATTTGGAGGTAATCTTCAATAATCTTAAACTTAGAAAATTTTTTTCTTGTTCTTGAGTATCTAGACATGTTCTAGGGTTTCTTCCTTTCTTATATTTTAGGGCTTTTTGATTTGGAGGATGGATTTGGAGGCTAGATGCATGTGTGAAGTTTGATTGGATGATATTAGTGTAATATTGATTCAATTTTATCATTTGATGACTTGTTTCCATTCTAAAGTGTTATGACCACTCTTGTAACTCCTAGAATTTTTCTTGAGTTCTTCATAGGTGGTGGCTTTGGTTGGTGTTAGTATTAATATGATTGATATTGAGAAAATTGGATTTATAGCATGAAAAATGATATTTTTGTTACAAAAATCAGATCTAGAAATTCTGTATTTTTGGTGATGAAAAATATGTTGTATAAATGTATTGGATGTATTTTGGGTATTGGAACAATTTCCGGAAATTATTTCAGAGTTGAAATATGCGAAAACGGCGAAAAACGACGTTACTGGGTGAGTTTCGGGCTTACTGGGTGTCTGCTGTCCAAACAGTGAATTGGCCACTGTTTGGGCAGCCCATGAACTCCCCAAGCACTATTGGAGCTGACCTAGGCAGCCCCATATGTGTTGGTTGGTCGGTTCGGATAAAAACGTGTTTTATTCAATTTTGTGGAAAAACATTTTTGTAAAAGTTTCGCGATGGTTCTTAACTATTTATGTCGTTATTTGATATCGAATAAATATGTTTAGGTGAAATATGAATGAATTATTCATATTGGATATTGAATAATTTATTCGGTAATTTAAAAAGTTTTAAAATTATGATTTCACCAGAACCGAGAGCTTTCGCTGCGCCCGCGCCAAAACCTCAACAATATGTACGCGTATGTAAACTTTGATATTGATACCGTCTACATATATGATATGAAATAACATGATGCAAAATGAATGCGTCCCATTTTTTTATGGTGGACGATATAGATAGTATAAAATGTTGGGGCGGATGTGGAATCCCTAAGGTCGGATCGGTGCTCCGCGCAACGGAAATGGGTCGAACCCGTGGATATCAAGCATGTGTGTATTTTTAAAATAATTAATGAAATACAATATTCAATTTCAAGTGTTTAGGGAAAAATCAAGGGATAAATCGGAGTCCGTAAAAACCAAAACGAGATAAAAATCGGACCATGTATACTTATTGCACAAGCTGCTTGCTCGCGCAAACAAATTACTTGCTTGCGCAGGCGGTGCTGCGTTGCAGCGCATTTTTTTTTTTTATTTTCTAAAAAAAAAAATCTTAATCACTTTTAAAATCACCCAAAATAATTTTAATTTCAAAATCAACCACAACACATAATATGAAATAAACATATATAAATTCTAAATATATATGTATTTCTTTGAATCAAAATAGAATCTCACAATGAAATGACTCATGAACAATTCTAATGAAAATTCGGGATCCCAAATTATTTCTTTCGAAATTTGAGACGGTATTGGGATTAACAAATCTCATTCCATCTTCTATATTTAGACTGAATTGATACTTGTCCCATACCCAGTACTATGCAAAATTTGATCATGCTAGGGAAATATAAATGATTGAGTTTGTCAGATAAAGCACCAAAATTCTACAGAAAAAATCCTATAACAAAATTACTTGCAGACAAATGAAGTGTATATATAAGTACCCTAATAATGTTTCGTCCCTTGTAAGCTAAGTTAGATCACTTTATTATTTCATCTATAATTCTACACGGTTATTAATTTTAAAGATAACAAATTACTAAACGGACAGCAACGTTTGAATTTTATCAGACTATCTACACATGCAATGCTGCCTAACGAGATTTATATTTTTTAAAACCTACGGATGTCTCACTTAATAAATTATTTTACAAAGAGGAAACCAATGTAATAAGATGGACATATCATTTTGGAAGTACTCGAGTTCCAGACTCTAGACATTATGTGGTACCTCTTCTATATTCTATATTATATATAAAAGTTGAAGGAAAATGAGCTTTCTCCTTTATCTTAGGAGAAATAGACTTATCTTCTTGATTTTGTGGTGAATAATTAATGTTACAATGGTTCTTTGTTTGTTTCTCCTTGATCCACTCTAAATTCAACTCTCTTTAAAAAGTGAGGAGTACTAAATTAATTCATAAATGCTGATGGTTCATTTTGTGACTCTTAGGTTGAAAGTATTTATCCCGCCGGTTATTTAATTTCCTAATCTTATTTTGTAGAGCCATAACTTCTCATTGCTTCTAAGAAAATAATGCTTTCTTCTTATTTTGAGGGTATTCATTGAATTGAGATGGGAGATTTAGGGACTTTGAATTAATGAATTAAATGTTGAACTATAAACTATTGTTGTAACATTGAAAGCATTTTGAAATTGTTCTTTAACTCCACAGAATACCAATCGATAATTGTAGAATCGTGGGTCAATTAGATACTTGGTAAGTTTAGCATTCATTGATTTCCTCATTTCCTATCAGGCAAAACTGAATTCACTTTTGATTATAATTATTCTATCATCGACAACATATGATATTACAACTTTAAAATTCTGGAAGTTCCGATTATCACTATCAATTTTCCTGTAAGCCTTTTATTTCTCTCCGAATTTTCATATTTTTTTAATTCAATATATTACTTGTATGGATTCTCTGATTTTGGTAGATTGAGTTGAGTATGGATGATACATAAAGCAGGGTACTTAATTATAATAAATTGGCTAGCCTGGATATTTTCCTGGTGCACCCATTTTGCTTTGTCGAGCTTTTTGGTGATCAATTTTGGAATCACAGCTTGGCATTGCGAGTTGCATGATTTGTAGTTGTGATTTAGGGTTAAGGAGTTTTTGGCATGATGATTTCACTTAGCGTCTTGTACTCCATATGCCACATTTCCTTATGCTTAATATTTGTTATTCACCAGGTGACTGCTCATGGTTCTTATGCTCCAGAGGCAAGCAAGCTTTTGAGCATAGTTGCAGTAGCTTTGTCAAATTGTTCCAGGTGCACTTTTAAGTTGCAATTAACTATGTTTAGCTTTCAATGCAACATGTTAGTAGATATATATATATATATATACACATTAATTTCTAAATCTATAGTCATATTACAAACTAAAGAAATATTGAGAATTTGAGGAAAGTTAATCTGCTCTAAGGATTTCTAACAAGATGGATAGGATATATTTTTTTTTATTTCCATTCTCGAAATTTCTCTTATAGCTGGCAGTGGCAATGGGGATAGTGAGGGTGCATGGGACTAGGATTATGTTAGGGTTTCCCAACCAGCTTGGTGGCATTGGTAATAGATTATTTATTTCTTTTTTAATTATGCATCGGTTACTCTTGGAATTAATTTAATGGTTGTTAGATTTGGAATAAGATAGAATCATAACATGTTTAATAAGAGGGAAGGAGGAGATATTAAGAGGGATCGAGGGAGAGATGAGGAAGCTGGTGGCACATGATTGACTTCTAAAAAAAATTGTAAATTTGCTTTCCTTAAAATTTCAGGGGAGCTCGAGAGTGAAAATGATATTTTAAGAGATTTTGTTTTGTTTTGTTTTTTTAGATATTGTTTCTTGGTTACGTCCATTTTATGAAGAAGTAGATAAATAATTTCGCATATGTAATTGTAGAAATAAGCATGTGTTGAAAAGGTAAATATAGGAAGATAATGTATTTTAATTGCTCATTAAGAGATTTGTTGACGGCTGATTTTGGTCTCAGAGGTAATATGAGTTTTTTACTCCCGAGACAATCCTCCCTCAATAGTGAATTTGTTCGGTTATGGGGGAACCAAAAGGAAACTTAGCAAAAGACATATAAATACGCCAATCGACAAAGAGATTTAACGTGGTTCGGCATATCAGATCCAACATACGTTCACGGGCACAAAACAGACGATGTTTTATTACCGAAATATGTTCTTCTGACCTGTTTTGTGTTTACAAGTCTGATGGTAATGATCTTGATATTGATTCTCCTTTCTCTTACGCACACTCTACTCTTCTATTTATAATAGTGTAGAAATCAGATTCCTTCTCCTACAAGAATTTCCTAATTGAAACAATTTCTCTTTCCCATAAGGATTCCTAGTCAAAAACTACATTCACTTCCTTTATTCTATTAGGACACTGACTTATCAGTTTACCCCATGAAAGTAGGACAATTTGTCATCTTATCCGTAAGAATAGGGTATCTTATCTTCTGAAGCATATCTCGCAATCTGGTCGGTCTTCATGAGGTCGGTCATGATGGTCCTTTGAGCTGAGAATGCTGCTACCGATCTGATAATGCTCGGTCATCCGAACCAAAGTGGTCGGTCACCTATCATCAAGTGTTCGGTCTCTACCTGTTGGCTTTATAACACTCATGTGGTCGGGTCGGCATTAATGATTTCGACTGAGAAGGGAATTACCCTTTTTACCCCTACCGTACTCCTTAAATAACATAGGACCTGAAAACACCATCAACATATGTCCCCTAGTTCTCGGTAACAACGAGTTTGCGAGTTGATGCCGGGAACTATAAAAAAGATGGTGTGCCGATGAATCCGTCGGTGGTCACTCCAGGAACCGCAGAGAAAAATGCCTTGGCTGCAAATCTGGTCCTTTCTGCCACCTTCATGTGCTTAGTCAACGAGGATCCCGATATCTACCTGTGGAAAAAATACTTTGCCCTTATGCTGATGACGATCGACTCGGTGGGATGTAACCCGACCCTGAGCTGAGAATAACATTTGGCTCTGGGGGAATGTCACCTCCCCAGACCAATAGATGGCCGACCATGGGGGAGATGCTCCGATCTCATGCCAATGATAAGTCTCTTGGTGGGACGTATCCCGACCCCGAGCTGAAGAAAGACTTGGCTCTGGGGGAATATTACATCCCCAGTCCAAAGAAGCCGACTCGGTGGGACGTAACTCGACCCCGAGCTAAAAGAAAGACTTGGCTCTGGGGAATGTTACATCCCAGTCCAAAGAAGCCGACTCGGTGGGACGTAACCCGACCCCGAGCTGAAAGAAAGACTTGGCTCTGGGGGAATGTTACATCCCCAGTCCAAAGAAGCCGACTCGGTGGGACGTAACCCGACCCCGAGCTGAAACAAACATCGATCTCGGTAACACTGGAGCCATGATTCTCACAGATCCAAATGATCAAAGAAATATGGATCAAAGAGTATCCGAAATATTAAGGGCATGTTTCTCTTTATGTTCAGTAACACTGGAGCAAGCAAACGCTACGAGGGCATAATCCCTCCTCATGCTATGCTTCTCACGGATCCAAATGATCAAAGAAATAGGGATCAAAGAGTGTCCGAGACATTAAGGGCATATTCCTCATTATGTTCGGTAACATTGGAGCAAGCAAACGCTACGGGGGTATCATCCCTCCCCGTGCTATGCTTCTCACGGATCGAATTGGGCAGGCAAATATATAGGGACACATTCCTCGTAGCCGTATTTCCCAAACCGGCCAGGCCGGCTATCTCACGGGGGCACTCCCTCCCCGCGATTACCATCCCAAAATATCCCTCATAAATGTAAGTTATAGGATAGTTATGCTCCATCTTTGGGAGATTGATACCACCACGAAGGGTTCACGTGCTCCCTGTAAACTCTAAGAAGTGATTCATAATCCGATCTTTCTGATGCACTGACTTTTTGCATTACTGCAACATATGCTGCCCTTCTTGTGTCAGGAGACAGAAGTGGGGTATTCCTGTCAGCTAAGAACACATGGAATCACTTGCATGCTTTATTTAGGGTCTCTTCATGCCCAAGCAAATCAAGGGCAGTCAAAACTTATCCTCTCAACATTGAATCCAGATGACTTTCACCTTTTTTAGAGTCCCAACCAAGCTTCTCGGCAGAATTCTGAAAGAGGCTGATGAAAAATTGATTAATGTAATCCAGTAATTCAAGTCTTGTATCATCTGTAATCCTCCCAACTTTATAACTTATAGTAATCAAGTTTGAGACAACGGTATATTCAGTTTCCTCCCCCACTGATGACTTCATTGACCAACTGTTTTGCATTTTCAATATGTTCACTTGTCCCATCTATGTGTACCGTCCTTCGTTTGAAGTATCACCTGAGGGCAGATGCAGAGTTATCACCTGAATACGGGCTCCAGTGCTAGCTTGCATATTTTTTATAGTTTCACCTCCTTTGCCAATTACCAGACCAACCTTGTTGTTTGGGATTTTCATTGCAAAATGGTCAGATCCAGATTGTCCAGTTATCACTCGAGCAGTACCAGAACCACCTGCTTCAGCCTCAGTAAGAACATCATTGATAAGCTGCTCTGCCTTAGCAATTTGTTCAGGAGTATCCACAAGCTCAACCGACCTAGTAGGAGAATTGAAGTCTGCCTCTGTGTCACGAGTCACCTGAATCTTTGCTCCAGATTGCAGTTGATAGTCTCTCCATTCTTCCCAATGATAACACCAACCCTAGTATTTGGAATCTCAATCTTTTTACTTGAGCCCATACCCTGGAAGCTACCATATGAAACTGGCATGGCTGAAAGAGCTGGGTTAGACTTCAAATCTGAGGTAGGGGAGCTGAAGCCTTTATCGGCAGAATCGAATGCGCCAGAGCCGTTATCGACTCGAGGGCGTTTGACTTCGACGGGAGCCGAGTTGAGGAGTCGAGCCGCGATCTCCTCGGCGCGGCGCTTGGCGGCCTGGAAGTCATCGACAGGCGAAGGAACGTTGTTGTAGGAAGGAGGGGCCGCGGCGGAATTCGGAGTAGACATTATTGGGGTAGAGAATCTCGTAGGCCTGCTGCGCGCACCGGATGGCGGTGTCGTTTGCTCGTCGTATTTGCGTTTGTTTGGGGCGCTGTCTGACGAGTATTGCGGTTCATCTGCCATTGTTAAAATTTCGGTTCATCTGCCATTCTCATAATTCACAGATGTTGGTGGTATGATTTCCTTTCTTAACCATATGCTAGGGACGTAACCAGAGGAGTTGTTAATTTGGTGTCCACGGCTTTGTTAATGAAATCGACATGTTTCTGAAAATCTTCTAATCTTGTTTTGAATACGTCAATTGCATCGGCGAGGCCGCCGAGTTGGTTGATTGATTTCGTAAACTTAGTCTCATTCAGTTCCGCAACCCTTTTTCCTTCCGCTATTTTACCTCTCCTCCGATTGGTTCCGACTCCAAGTCTTTTATTATTCATCTCTTCCATCCTCTCCAGTCTGTTCGCCATTGATTTCAAAAGGATTTGATTTTCCTCCCTATCTTTGCTCATTTTTTTCTTCTATCTTCTTCATCTGATCCGCTGTTGAACTCCCTGACGACCAGTGATTTCCACCTTCTGCCATCGCCTTAATACGCGAGTTGCTTTTTTTCAGGCTCCCCACAGACGGCGCCAATTGTTGACGGCAGATTTTGGTCTCAGGGCCAATATGGGTTTTTTACTCCCGAGACAATCCTCCCTCAATAGTGACTTTGTTCGGTTATGGGGGAACCAAAATCAAACTTAGCAAAAGACAGATAAATACGCCAATCGACAAAGAGATTTAACGTGGTTCGGTGGATCAGATCCAACCTATGTCTATCCACGGGCACAGAACATACGATGTTTTATTACCGAAATATGTTCCTCTGACCTGTTTTATGTTTACAAGTCTGATGATAATGATCTTGATATTGATTCTCCTTTTCTCTTACGCACACTCTACCCTTCTATTTATAATAGTGTAGAAATCAGATTCATTCTCCTACAAGAATTTCCTAGTTGAAACAATTTCTCTTCCCATAAGGATTCCTAGTCAAAAACTACATTCACTTCCTTTATTCTACTAGGACACTGACTTATCAGTTTACCCCATGAAAGTAGGACAACTTGTCATCTTATCCATAAGAAGAGGGTATCTTATCTTCTGGAGCATATCTCGCTATCTGGTTGGTCTTCATGAGGTCGGTCATGATGGTCCTTTGAGCTGAGAATGCTGCTACCGATCTGATAATGCTCGGTCATCCGAACCAAAGTGGTCGGTCACCTATCATCAAGTGTTCGGTCTCTACCTGTTGGCTTTATAACACTCATCATGTGGTCGGGTCGGCATTAATGATTTCGACTGAGAAAGGAATTACCCTTTTTACCCCTATCGTACTCCTTAAATAACATAGCACCTGAAAACACCATCAACAAGATTAAAAAATATTCATAAGCTAATACAAAATAGAAGAATACTTAAAATCATTAATCATTAATATAAAATCAAAATAAATTTGTGCATCATGTGGGTTTCAAACTAATAAATTTAACACTTGTGAAGTTAAAGCTGCGAAGGTAACAAGTGTCATCTTCTTCACAACCCTACTACAAAAGATTACAAATGTAAACCATATCAAAGACATGCACATTGATTCAATTATTTAAGTGGTACCGAAATAAGACCATATGGGTAATATTTTAATCTAAATTTTCTTATTCTTAACAAATCTTCAAGGTGTTGTGTTGAAATTGATAAGTAATCAAATTTTGGTGTCTTTTTTGAGAATGAAATAATGTGAATCATTTTGATTAAGATTGATTATTTTTTAAAATTTAATAAAAATGGGAATGTGAATAAGAATAAGAATGGGGCTCACTCATTTGTAAGTGGGAAATGAGAGTTTCATTCCCACCACCCTCATGGGTAGGGGTGTTCATACTTCATAGGGTCGGGTCGACCCGTGACCCGACCGCAATGACCCAACCCGATCCGCTTAGGTTCATAAATAAAATTACAAAATTTGGACCCGACCCTATGCAAATTTATTATTTTTCTAAAATTATTATTATTATTTTTAAAGTTTTTACTATTATTTCATTTGTTTATTACTTTTTTTTGTATTAAAACTTTATATATATGATAATTTTTTGGACATAAAATAACTAATATTTATATTTCAAAATAATTGATTTGATAAAAAAAATTATTTTTTTTAAATGACCCGACGACCCGACTCGACCTGAACCCGATCGGGTTCCACTTCTCCGTGACCCGACTTTCCCTTAACCCGACCCGATCGGGTCTAACAAAATTTTAAAAAACCTGACCCGACCCGACCAGTGAACACCCATACTCATGAGAATGAGATTCTCATTCACATTATTGATGAGAAATTACAATATTGCCTTAATGTAATTAATTAATATTAATTTATAAATAATAAATAAAATGAATTAATAAGTAATAATTAATAATTAAATAATAATTTAATAAAAAATAAATTAATTATTTAATACATTAATTATTAATTAATAAAGTAATTAATAATTAATACTTAATTATAAATAATAAATAATAAAATAATATTTAACATTTTAATAAAATAATAATTTAATATTTAAAAATTTAATACATTAATAAAGTAATAATTAATTAATACTTAAATTATAAATAATAAATAAAATTAATCAATAATTAATAATAAAATGATATTTAAATTTTAATAAAAGAATAATTTAATATTTAGTAATTTAATACATTAATAATTAATGTTGACGGTGGATTTTGGTCTCAGGGTAATACGGGAAATCACCTCTGAGGGAACCCTCCTTCAACTGTGAATTGTTTGGTTATGCGGGAAACCAAAAGCAAACTTAGCGGAAAACAAGAAATACGCCAATCAGACAAGGTGATTTAACGTGGTTCGGTGGATTTTGAGATCCGACCTACGTCCATGGACAAGAACAAGGGGTGGTACTCTTTTTATTACTCAAATACACCTCTCAGGCCTCTCCTTTGTTCTTACAAATCAGAACTTTATGACTCTAATCTCTCACTCTTGTGATGATTTTCAGATGTCTTTTACACATGCTCTCCCCTCCTATTTATAATAACAGAATTTAGACTCCTTCTCCTACAAGGCTTCCTAGCTGAGCCAATCTCCTTTTCTTACAAGGTTTCCTCATTTCAAACTACCTTTACTCCTTTTGTCCTATCAAGATACTGATTTCATCAATTTTCCCGTGATAGTAGGATAATTTTGTCTCATTATCCGAAGAATAGGATGCTCTTCCTTCCTGAACACGCCTTGCTATCTGGTCGGTGTGCATGAGGTCGGCCATGGCGATCCTTTTATGCTGAGAATGTCCTTGCCGACCTCTATAATGCTCGGTCAACTGAACCAAAGTGGTCGGTCCCTTCATAATGAGGTCGGTCTCTTCATGATGTGGTCGGTATTCTTCATGATGTGGTCGGTATTCTTCATGATGTCAACCAGGGAGAGAAATTTACCCTTTCGTCCTTGTCGTGCTGTCTTAAATGCCGTAGTGCCTGAAAACACCATCAACATCTGTCCCCTAGTTTTCGGTTCCAACGAGTATGCGAGTTGGTGCCGGGAACTATATGAAGAGGGTGTGCTGATTGTTCTTGCTGGTAGTCGTCCCAGAATGCAAAAAAGAATCTTCTTGCCGTTTCGTTCATTTTTCCTCGAGACGCACAACTATCATGTCTTCTTAAATGCCCATCAAATCAGCTTCTAGGGTTTCTTCTAACTTTCGACATTTGTCAAACATCCGCTGGGTTCCCGCCAAAACCGACGGGGATGTGCATCCCAGTCATGACTATAAGAGAACGAGGGTTTCACTGTTTCCATTTTTTCGGCAATTTCTCCTTCTCTTCTTTTGTGATCCACTTAACTCCGTGCTCTTGAAGCTCAAGTCGCGGTCTTCATCCTTCTTTGTTGTCGAGCACCTAAGGAACGAGCATCACCGCAGCGTGTAACCTCCTGTTTCCGAGAAGAACAAGTAAGTCTTCTAAGTGATCTGCCTTCTTTTGTTGTGTTGTGATTCTATCTGCTTATTTTGCTTAGGGAGAGACTTGTGGTTCTGTTGGGTCTTGTTTTAGGGCACTTCTTTAGAGACTTCATATCTAGTTTAGCACGGGCATCGTGGGTAGCTTCTCGTAGACTGATTATTCCCCCTTCCTCTGTTTTTCTGGGTGTCAGGGATGTCTGACAGTAATTCTTCCTCCGAAAGGCCTGTCAAAATCTCAACTCCCCCTGCTGAAAAGCTCTCCTCGGGCTCAGGGGCGCCTAGTGTAGAAGATCTCGATACTACCCCCACTCCTTCTGAGATTGAAAATGACTCCTACCATCAGAGAGTTCCTCGGAAGGACCCAGAGCCTGGAGAACATGGGTCGTCGGCTTTGGATATGAACCGTCCTTCTAAGATAACCGAGGATGATCTGGCACTATTGCGGCGACGATATAGCATCCTAATAGACATTGCTCTTGAAGTTCCTGGCCTAATGGATCGTGCCAGTCAGCCTGACGAGGGCTCGGTGGCACTTCTTCCTATTTTCTTCGAGTGTGGGCTACGTTTGCCGTTTCAACCTTATTTTGCTTGGATATTGGCCGAAATGGAGATCGCCCCCTGTCAGCTGAGTCTAAACAGTTGGAGGATTCTGGCCGGGGTGTTGTACGTGGTTTGGCATCGGGCAGGACTTGGCGATCCTTCCTTTGAAGAGGTGAAGAGGCTATATCGGTTTGAAAGCCAATCCCAGGTCGTACCATGGATGGTATTACCTTTCAGCTTATGACAGCTCGTCCAATGTCGTTAAAAACTCCCTGATTCGAATAAGAACTTCAAAGATCTCTGGTTCTGGGCCACTGGGGAGGGATTGGGGGCGGACCTTGAGGTCGGATGAAGGGGAGACCTTAGTACCGGATATCTTCAGGGCGGGAGGTTAGGAGATTGTCCTTTAGCTTCTTTCTTTCCCCCCCTTTCTTTCTGTTTGGGTTCTTACCTTCCTTCTCGTGTTCTTTTTTAGCCTGTTGGAGGGATGCTCCCAAAGTTTTCCGCCGTGTCCGGCGGCGAGTATATTGGGCTCGTCGGTATGCCGCCCACTGGAGGGAGCTGGTAAATGACGCGGCTTTTATTGAGTCTGGCCTTATTCGGGCTGTCCCCACGGATGTCTCGGGTCGGATAGGTAGATGCCTGTTGTTTGTTTTGTCTTCTTTGCTTGTTTATTTAGATGTCTCTCTTCCTTTTTCTTCTTCTGTTTATATGCTCTGGTCTTGATTTCTCTTTTTTGCTTTTGCTGCTTTTTTTTTGTAGGCATGTCGAAGAGGCCTAAGTTCCTTGAAAATTGTGGCGGTACCGTGAAGAAGGCCGGCCATGCTGAAACTTCTCAGGCACGGACCGATCTTGCTGAGAATATATCTCCTGGACAAGTCCAAACAAGTGTTCGGGGGCTGTCCTCACCTTCTGGCGTGCAATCATCAGGATCTGCTCACCTTGCCAGTCCGCCGAAACCTCTTAGGAAGAGGAGGCGTCAGTTCGGGACCGAGGAGACCGAGTTGGCTCAGGAGGGAGAAGACGAGGGAGCTGCTCCAGTCAAGAGGAAGGACATTCGTAGGGGGAAGAAGTCCTCTGAAAGTTCCTCCAGGAAACGGAAGGGCCCTGTGGTCCTCGGGGTGGATGACTTGGGAGAAAGCATCCGGGAGGCTACCTCTCACTTAGTGCCGGCTTTTAATGAATTGGCCGAGGTGATTCCCCGGGGGAGGTCTCGAGGTACGAGGATGTATCTCCCGAGGGTGTTGTGGCTGAGATGAGTTCTCAGATGGCGAAGGTATTTTTTACTCCTCTTCTCGGTTTTTTTGGATCTTGGTTCTCTCTTTTCTGGTATTTGACTCCTTCCTCCCTTTTTGTGTGCAGGCCAACTACCTTATGGCCAAGAACAAGGGTCTTCTTCTGACTCTGCTGTCCGAGGGCGGTCAGGCCCAGAGGCTTCAAAGTCGTCTCTCTGAAGTGGAGGCAAAGTTGGCTGACCGGGAGGAGGTGATCAAGAATCATGAGGCGGCCGCTGTCGAGAGCTTCAAAGCGAATAAAGCCCTCAAGTCAGCTACTGTGCTGGAAAGGAAACTTGCTGATAGTGCCCGGGAGGATCTGAAGGCTGCCCAATCTGAAATTGGGGTTCTGAGGGGGAAGGTAGCCAGTGCTGAGGCCAAGTTGAAGAGTAAAGATGAGGAGGTTGCTCGTGTCCGAGACAGTCTTGAGAGGAAGAAAACCGAGCTTGAGGAGAGAGGGAGATTGATCTCGAGGAGAGAGAGAGCGAGCGAGCTGGAAAAGAGGGAGGCTGATCTCGAGGCCGAGAAGGAGGCCATCCGTCTCGAGGGAGTTGGTGACTGTGCCGAGATGATACCGATGGTGCTGCCGAGCCTGAATATGGACCCTATCTACGCGGCCATCAGTTACTGTAAGGGGGACATTTCCGAGGAAGAGTTTCAAAAGTGGATCCCTCCCCACCTGAGGAGGTGATGGATCCCGCCCCCATCTCGGTCGTTCCGGCTCTCTGAGGTTCCTCCTGAAGAAGGGTCGGAGGTTCCTGCCGTGGACGAGGACTGCCTTGAGATCCCTCCTCATGATGCCGAAGTCGCAGCTCCTCCTCCTGATGCCGGAGTCGCAGCTCCTCCTCCCGATGCCGAGCCGCTCCTTCCGCCATGTGAGCCAACTGAATAAGAAGTTCCTGCCCCTGCGCGGGATGAATGAGAAAGGGTAACCCTACCGGGGCCCTATGTACATTTTAACTTTTTCTTGTAATAATATTACAACTTGTATTTATATACATTTATGCATTTATGTCTGTTTATTTCTTTCTTCTTTTTCTTCTCCTTTTATGCTTCTTGCCATCATTGCAATTTTAAGGCCCATCAGGGGTCAGCACGAGTTAGAGGGGTCTGGATTGACCCTGTGAAGAGTGAGGCATTTGGACCCGGGGGAATGTTATGTCCCCGGTCCGGAGAGCTGACTTGGTGGGGCGTATCTCGACCCCGAGCTGAGCGAGATACTTGGATTCTGGGGGAATGTTACTTCCCCAGACCGAAGTGGCTGACTCGGTGGGACGTAACCCGACCCCGGGCTGTTTGAATCACTTGGCCTGGGGGAATGTTACGTCCCCAGTCCAAAGACAGACTCGGTGGGACATCGCCCGACCCCGAGCTGTTAGAATCACTTGGCCCTGGGGGAATGTTACGTCCCCAGTCCACAGACAGACTCGGTGGGACATCGCCCGACCCCGAGCTGTTTGAACGCTTGGCCCTGGGGAATGTTACGTCCCCAGTCCAAAGACAGACTCGGTGGGACATCGCCCGACCCCGAGCTGTTTGAATCTCTTGGCCCTGGGGGAATGTTACGTCCCCAGTCCAAAGACAGACTCGGTGGGACATCGCCCGACCCCGAGTTAGTGTTGAGAACGCTTGGCCCTGGGGGAATGTTACGTCCCCAGTCCACAGACAGACTCGGTGGGACATCGCCCGACCCCGAGCTGTTAGAATCACTTGGCCCTGGGGGAATGTTACGTCCCCAGTCCACAGACAGACTCGGTGGGACATCGCCCGACCCCGAGCTGTTAGAATCGCTTGGCCCTGGGGGAATGTTACGTCCCCAGTCCAAAGACAGACTCGGTGGGACATCGCCCGACCCGAGGTTGAATCTCTTGGCCCTGGGGGAATGTTACGTCCCCAGTCCAAAGACAGACTCGGTGGGAACATCGCCCGACCCCGAGCTGTTTGAATCGCTTGGCCCTAGGGGAATGTCACGTCCCCAGTCCAAAGACAGGACTCTGTGGGACATCGCCGACCCGAGCTGTTAGAATCACTTGGCCCTGGGGGAATGTTACGTCCCCAGTCCACAGACAGACTCGGTGGGACATCGCCCGACCCCGAGCTGTTAGAATCGCTTGGCCCTGGGGGAATGTTACGTCCCCAGTCCAAAGACAGACTCGGTGGGACATCGCCCGACCCCGAGCTGT
>SKCR01034932.1:0-17492 GCA_019454045.1 Zanthoxylum bungeanum
CAAATTACTGAGAAAAGCTTTCATCAGCGGATTTATATGATTATCATCTGATGCGATTTATTTGATCATCACATCGCCACGATGTATGATCCGAACGAATCAGATGAATATCGAAGTTTATATCTGGATCGTTGATGAGACCATTAATTCTTTAGCCTGTGATAACGCCTAGCTCAGCTGCTAACAGAATTATATCTAATCTAATTAGATTATTATTGACCCAAAAGGCTTCTATTGCCGCCTCAGCTGCAGCAATAACCCGCATTTGTTGTTTATACGGTAACAGTATCTTGCTTGGAAGATTTCCAGCTCACTGTACCGTTATTCAAACTGTATAGTACCGTTTGTGATTTTTAGTCGTCTTTATCGGTTATAAAACTTGCTACAGTGATCCTAGTCACTTCAAGTTCTTATTCTCCACAGATTAAGACAGCATCCTTAGTTCTCTAAGATACTAACGGATGTTCTTAACATCAATCCAGTGACTATCACTTGGATTGGCCTGTTTGTGACTTCATATGCTCAAAGCGTATGAGACACCAGGTAACGTACATTTTTTAATGTACGAATTCTAAGAGAGTTTTTCATGAAAGCCAAGCTTTCACCGATTGTTTTTATGGGAATATCATTTCTAAGAAATGACATATTATCATTATTCATAGGACACCACTGTCAGTGCGCTCCCACTAACCCTCTTATATACACAAGAATCATTTCGTTTTGAATTAAATCATAAAATATTATGATTACATCAAAACGATAATTCCAAGAACCTAATGATTGCTTCAATCCAAACATGGATCGAATAACCTAAAACCTTGTTTGCTAGTTTTGGTACGACAAAACCGACAGGATGTTGTAAACATCCTCAAAAGGTTTCCTTTTCAGGAAAACGATTTTCCCGTTCTGCTGTCATATTTCATAAATGAAACATGCAGCGTCAGCAAACATTATCCAAATGGATTTACCGTGGCAACAGGTAAAAGGTTAAATCGTAATCAACACAATGTTGATAACAATACATTTCCGCTACAAGCCTAGCTTTAGTACGTTGGTATGTTGCCTTCTATGTATGTCTTCCTTGAAGACTTATATAGTACCAGTAGGCACAATGCCTTGTGGTACATCAACTAGTATCCAAACATAGTTGATATACATGGAATCCATTTCGGACTCATGACACTTTGCCATAATAGAGAGTCAATACCTTGTATCACTTCCTCATACGTAGTCAGTTGGTATACCTCAAAAGATAGACATCTTTACGAGGTAAGATCAGAAACCCATACCCTAGGTTGTTTTCTGACTCTCTCTGACATACGTGGTTCTTGTGTATTCGAAGATTATTGGAATAGTTTCATCCTTGATGAACTATTTATGTTCCATTAAGATTCGGTGCCTTGAATAGTATTACTCCGATTTTCATCGAGTTTTACTATCCTCCCACTTACCACTGCATATTGGTATTCCTCTTAGGAAATCCGCATGGTGAGCAACAATCTAATTGTTCTCTTGTGAGATGTATAAGTACAATACTTTGGTATCCCTAGGATAACCTACAATTGGCACTTATCCAATTTGGGTTTTAGTTTGGTATCATCCAAACATATGGCCAGCATACCCAAATATTCAGGAATGAGAAACCCGATTTCTTTCATGTTCATATCTAATATGATATCTGTCAAACAGATTTTTATGGAACCTTATTCTAAATAAGTTTTGCATTGTTAAAGCTTATCCGTTGAAGGAAATGGTAGCTCAGAGCGACTCATGATTAGCCTTATCATGTCTAACATAATTCGGTTTATCTCAGTTCGGACACACATGTTCTGGGGGAGGAGTCCTCATTGAAAGAATACTTTACTCTTTCAAGCATATTAGAAACTTATTGCTTAAGTATTTTCCATTACGGTCTTACCGTGACGGTCTAATACTTTAGCCGATCTGTTTGTCTATTTCGTGTCGAAAACTGTAAAAGTTTCCGATTTGTGTTTCAAAGAAACACATAACCATAACGCGATGCCACATCCGTAAAGGTCACGAAATATTCATATCCACCCTAGCCTAGCTAGACATGGGCCCACTTGCTTCACTATGAACTAGGGCTAACAGATTGGTGGCATTTGCACTTTTACCAAGTAAATAGTGTTTTAGGCACTTTGCCCTATAAACTAGATTCGTAGACTTTATTTGATTGGAATCAAATTAGTCTTGGTACCCACTCTTCAAAAGTGCGGATATACGATTCTTGTTTAATCGTGTCCCAGACAACAATGCCACAATTGAGTTTCTTCTGATCAAATCAGTTTGAGCTATTTGTTTGTTATTTTGTACGTTTGAGATTTATTTATATTCAAAATATAAATTCTGTTATTCACATCTAATGTGTTTATCTCATTATCATCTTTATATAATGAAACACTTTAGTGTTCTAGAATATAAAGGTTCACCCGCAGCGGGTTAAACACTGATACATAGATAATGTATCTAGTCAAACTAGTTACATTATAACAGTTTCCAAATTTAGGTACATACCCGAAGGTAGTTCCTAAACTTAGGTATCTACGGTCAAAATAGCGACTTTCGTCCCGTTTCCGATTCGCAGATGAATCTCAACTGAAGTCAGTATCCTGCTCATAGCAGATTCTGAACATCAATATATATATTTATGTATCACACTAAGTATTTAAAATCCAATTTTAATACTAGTAGTGAACATAATCTTGACAAACATATTTGAAGTCAGAGCCTTGCCCAGTCTTCAATTCCTTCATGTCTGCTTTGTCCAAACGGCAGTCACGCTTCCGCGATCCCGTTTGCCACATTTTAGGCAGACATTTTGGGATATGTCATTTATCTTCCCAGAAGACTATAATGATTTTGCCTTTGCCTATTGCAAATTTTGACTTTATCTCATTGAGAATAGTCATTAACCCTCTAAGAGTTATTATTGCAATTTAATACTTCTAAAATCTAAAGATAGATTTATGAAGATCCTTCAATTTCATTATCATACTTTAAGGATCTAATCCTTAGTTCTGATTCAGAAATTAAGGAGTCTACTGCGACAAGCTTAATGGAATAAGCACTAAAGTTTTCATTACATAAATCTTCCAAAGATTATGCTCTACTATTTGCTTAACTCCGGGCTTAGGCCTAATATGTTATTTTATCAAATAAACTAACTTATTATTTTCCAGGACCATCCTGAAATTTATTCCCAATTTTGAAAATTAAACCATTTAAATACATTTTCCCTAGGATTATGTATTAAACGTCAATCTTTCAATTATATCTTGATTCTAATAGTCCAACTATTTAATCAACGATTTAAGTACTATTTATTATAATGATTACAATAGTCCAACTATTTAATCAACTATAATTTATTAGATTAATATCAATTATATTGATTACTATAATCCAATTATAAAATCAACTATAAATGAATAGTTTGAATATAGTCCAACTATTTATTAAAACAACGATTTAAATATTAGTCCAACTAACATTTAATTTATTTGACGATGATATTTGTGATTGAGCGCATATGGCAAGTAATTAAACGAATATTGCAAATTCAATTCTTGCCTCCCTCTATTTTTCGGCGAGCCTCTAACCCTATGTCGAGTACTCGGGAAACCGTGTTTCCTAGCGGGCTAGGATCCCGTTAAATATAACACAATCTTGACTTTGGCCAACAAATTGTATGATAATTAACTAGGTAGATCTCTAAGATCGATTGGATCCAATCCAATTCCTAGATCCGGTAGGGGGACATCCAAGTCCGAAACATATATCTTATATATGCCAATACATCCAATGTATTACCTAACCTTTTTCCTCTGAATCAACTAAGCCTTGGCTTTGGCACAACAAACTTAGTGATCCCAGTTAAGCAGACCCATTGACCATGGAAAGCTTCGTAATCAATGTCGATGGACAAGAAGTGGTCTTGACTTTGGCCAACAAACCACAACTTGGACAAGACACCAATATGTAACAAGCCTTCGTGATTCAAACACATCCTCGACGGACAAAGGCCTTGACTTTGGCCAACAAGCCAATGCCAGTCTCGCATCTTGAGTGAGAATCACTCAATGGAAGGGAAAATGCTTAATATTGTGAGGGTTTTTCGCGTGCAAATTGGCAACCAATTTATTATCTTTGTTAAGGTCTCATCATCATACACCCTTAAACATGCATTCTAAATACATAATAAAGCGCGTATAAATAAATAATAATGATATGCGGATGGATACTTTACACATTGATCCTAGATCAAATCTCTCTCTTTCTCTCTCCCGCTAGCACATGTATTTACTTCTACCCGTTACACTACACTTCTAAAGAAACCTCATTTACATTGAGGGGAATATGTGAGAAGAGAATACAAAGAATATGAAGGTGATAAAGCTGGACACGCAGGTCCAATTAATAAATCAAATTTATTACAACAATTTCTAAAATTGCCCCACCCATCTAATATCCATCCGATATACATTATTCATGCATCACAATCATGTATTCACACAAGCATGCTATCAATCAATCTAATCCAATTAATTAATCTGATAATTAATGACCATCCAATGTTCAAACAACGATTTGATTTTGCTCGAGTCAAACTCATTTTGCGAATAAGTACTTAAAGTACGAATTCTCGAATTAAATTAAAACTACAATTAAATCCAATTTAATATGCATTTAATTCTAATTCACTATTTAATTCCAAATTAAATAACACACTTTATTAATGAACTTTTTACGATTCAATTCCAAATTAATTGTTACGGGTCTCAAAGCCCGATTAACATCCAACGTCAATTTCATTAAAGTCCAATGGGTTTTTAATTAATCTTAAGGCGTGGACTTTTGGTCAACTCGGGTCAAACTGAATAACCAAAATCCATCCGGGAATTACCCCATAAGCCCATAAATCAATTTAGGCCCATTAGGCCCAATTAAACTTTAAAGGTCCATTAAGTCGCATTTGGGCTTTATGGAGGCATTTTTGGGCCCAATTGGATCCAATCCATTTGGCCTAAACCTAACTTGGTACAACCAAGCCCAATAAACCCAATAACAACTTTAAAAGCCAAATCCAATTTTAAGGCCCAATTTAATTAAATTACAAAATCCTATTTTACAATTTAATTGCCTAAAGTGTATAACACAATTAATCACCCAAATCAATATTTCCAAAACATCAAATTAGCCTAATTAATCATGCTTATCATCATTAAATCATGTCCAACACAATTTAACAAAAATCAAACCCATATACCATGCTACATGTCTCGGCCAAAGGGGAAATTTATGCCCAAATTAAATTCAATCCAATTAAATTCAATTCAACATTATATCAATATCCCCAAATGATTTCCAACACATCTAATGAATCAAAAAATCAAAATCCAAGACAATTTAGGGCTTCTCTATTTTCGGCCAACACATAAAAAATTGGGGAAAAATGTTCCAAACACCTTTTCATCGAATTGATCCAATCAATCCTCAATTAAACATCAATTAAGCATATTAAATCATCCAATTTCATTATTCATGCTCAAAATCAATTTTGCCCAAATTTTAACCCTAAATCTTTTTCATGCTTTCAAAGGCTCAAGATACCATTGTTGGTTTCCTCTAAGGTTCCCAAGATCATTTATCAAGCAAGAAAATAACATGTGAATACAATCAAAGGAGGTGCGGAATACTTAGAATGAATGGTTGAGTGATGTGGTTGACAACAAAAACTTCATTTTCTGCCTCCTCCAAGCTCGGCAGTGGGCTATTTTCTTGTCCTCAAATTCGGCCATTGATGGTCCTCCATGAAAGCTCCAAGCTTTGTTTGGTCATTCCTTGCTCATGAGATGGTTTCCCCATCAACTTGTATGCCTCCTAGAGTGTGCTAGCACCTTGATGATTTGCCACAAATCATCATTTTCTTCCCATTGAACTCACGATTTTGAGGCAGTGAGCAGAAGAGAAAAACAATGGCCAAATGGCTGAGAAAGAGAGAGATGAAGAGAGGGTTTCCAAAAAAACCGTGTGTTATGAGAGAGGGAAAAAAAAATGTGTTAAGTATATTTGTTTTTATTTTCCAAAAATAAATCAAATACCAAAACCATTTCAAATCTCAAAAGTCAAAAAGCAAATAATAATCAATGCTTTCCAACTACCAACATCACTATTCACATCAACTCACATCACTCAATCAAGTGACAACTTGTCACATCACTCAAAGTGACAATTGATTTGACGCTTGATATGACTAATGATTTGACGTTTGATTTGACTTGCGTGACGTACTCGAATTCGAAATACGAATGCGCTCGCAAACAATCTCGGGCTCAGGTTCGCTAATTCCAAATTAACAAATTTTTCGTTGCGACGTAATTAAATGATTACGCCTAGCGAAATCACTATTCACATCGCTAACGAATTAATTCTAAATTAACTTGTTCGCCCGAATTAAAATCCAATTTTAATTCCGCGTCGAAATCCAATTTCGTATAATATATCGAATATATTAATTTGTCGATTAATTCCAAATTAATTGTTATCTCTCTTAATCGATATTTTATCCCAGATAAAATATCTCCGCAATTAATCCCAGATTAATTTTCTCTCTCAGCTAATTAATCCATATTAATTAAAAGTACGAGTCATACATCATCGGTGAATCTTCGGGAAGCGACCCATGAGATCCCCAGATATGTTGGCAGTAAATTCGGTCATCGGACTATCCGAACACGTACGTACCAAGTACGATGTTTTATCGATTTACAAGAAAATTTGGCTTCTAGCAAAGCGTCATGCCTACCCAATTCTCCAGAAATATGCTTACAGGAATAAGCGATCTATATCAGGCGTAGTATACGTGTGTATTGTGTATGTCGATCTAGTATCGAATGATCACGTGCTAGGCCTCTGGGGGGAATTATGTCTGCCCCGTACGAAGCACATGTCGGATGTCTAGTGACTAGTCTCTATAATCGGATAAACCTGACCTTGTCATTTTATCCCGATAGCTGCAGCATTTAAGAGAACCAGTCCCGTATCCTACGTGACCATCATCTCCACTATGACTGGAGTGATACTTCCATCTTGACATCACACCCAACACACTACCATTCTCAATATACCCAGCATTGGCGTACACAGAACCTGTTAAAGTCCTGGACGACCGCAACCAAAGTATATTGATTGTCGCAAGTATTAGCGGTGCAGGTCTCAGGTTAAGACCAAATACACCTACCCTGATTTCGGACTTCCATAGACACATAGTCATACTACCAATGGAATTCCGAGGGGGTCTATCCAGAGCGAAGCTATTTCCCGTACCATCGGTAAAACACAACCTCCTATTACACTTGCATGAGTATCCTATACCCAAATATAT
Source organism: Zanthoxylum bungeanum (assembly GCA_019454045.1). Taxonomy (NCBI): domain Eukaryota; kingdom Viridiplantae; phylum Streptophyta; class Magnoliopsida; order Sapindales; family Rutaceae; genus Zanthoxylum; species Zanthoxylum bungeanum. Next base: position 7,406 of record SKCR01034932.1, read on the forward strand.
GAGAACTATGCCGTTGTGCCCTCACAACGCGCACAAGTGTAATACTAGTCTTTTACGTTTTCATCGATTTCCAATCTCGATAATACTCTGACTGGGGATATTTAATGATTTATCCTTCGAGGACTGATACTGTCTCATATCATTCTCAATCTAGGAAAAAATCACAGGGACCTCCTATCATTTATATATCTTGGTGATCTAATCACAAATGATAAGAGTGCAATCTCATTTGTCACATAGTTAATTTGTACAACAACACCGTGATCTGTACAAATAGTGACGCTATGGGTCATAATTGTCCAACAATCCCGACAGCTCATCGGGAAACACATCATATTACTCTCTCACAATTGGAATATCTAATATCGGTGTTTATTCCTCATTCTCTACTATAGAGATACTCGATAAAAAGCCTCTGCACCTTTGTCTAATCATCGTACACGCAAACATAGTAAAAATGATAAGCGCTATAATCTAGCTATGATAACTGACTATTTTGAACTCCTCGTTGTCTGCTCTAAACCTTACTTCTTTACCGCTGTAATTAATAATAGCTCTATGGGCTGTCAGCCAATCCATCCCTAAAATCAGACCGAAGTCTTCCATCTCTAACGGGTAAAATGCAACTGGTAGTTGTCTTCCCTCAATCTCAATACTCAATTCTCTGTATACTGTATCTATACTGATGTCTTCCACGAAGGAAGACTCATAATCGAAGGAATCTTGTTGGACTCTGCTATACTGCCCAGACAAAGAATACAAGCTATGCCAATAAATGAATGCGTAGAACATGTATCTAAAAGAGCTTGAACAAGTATACCTAATGTCTTAACTGTACCAAATACAGTATCACCACCATCTTGTACCTCATGTTTTGTCATGGTGAAGACTCATCCCCTATCAGCACATGGTGCAGTATGTGTCTGAGATGTTTATCCACTACCACCATATGCTCCACTTGAAGTCCTTCTGCCTCTGTTCTGTGTGAAACCCAAGCCTTACCAATAGCTACCACTGGAACCTGTCCATCTACCATGTCCTGCTGCTACTGCTCATTCTGTTCTAGCTCAGCTCCTAGAGATTAATCACTAGTGGGCCAGTCTCTAGAAAAATATCCAAACTATTGACATTCGAAACACTTATTTCCTCTATTACACTGTATGCTGATATGACCCTCCTAACCACAGTTATAGCATCGACATGGGCCATTAGGTCGAGATATTACACTTGATGTACTTTGATAAAAATATGGTATTGTGCCTCTACTGCGACCCTACTGCGTCTGACTCCTATGAAACTGTTATCTATAAGGTGCACTCTTTGTGCCTCTAGGTGGCATCCTATTGTGACTTTGTTGCGGGAAATATGGTATGCAATTTGATTTACCCTATCTCCCCTTAGAGGTCTCATCTCGCCTTCTCTTCATAGTCTCTTGAAAAGATATTATGTTCTCTTTCTCGATTTTGATGTCACTGTCCGCAATTATAGCCATGTCAACCAGTACTGTCTATGGTAGCTTCCCTCAAATCGAGATCCTCGATCTAATCTCATGTCTCAGTCCATCATTGAACTTCTCTTATTTTTCATCCACTTCTCATACTCCATCACTGTCACAGATGGTCCTTGAACCATATGATCGAACTGATAACGTTGCTCACTCTATAGTCGTAAGGGAAATACTTCTCATTGAAGACTTCCTCGAATATATCCTAGGTGATATATTGAGGTCTTCTAGGTCCATCAGTTCTCCAATAATCTAGTGATCTCAAACTATCTGTCAGTACAGTCTCAGTGTGCTTCCACTAGGTCTCTGCCTCATCTCTTATCATAAAACAACAAACTTAACCTTCTTCTGATCGGTCAAGTCTAACATACTGAATATGTGCTTGATGCATTCTTCCACTTCTCTGCACCGAGGGAATCAACTATATCATGAAATTGAGGAGGCCTCAAAATGAGAAATTGGTCCAGCTTACTCGTATAAATTACCACTGCTACTTGAAGGTACATTAGTTATTGGCCCTCTGGTAACCATATGTTAAACTACGCGATAAGCCTACTCAACACATATTCTAAATATGTGGTTGTTTGGGGAATTGAAGAAGGAGTGACATGGGTCATATTAGGTATGGTCACAGGAATATGGTCAGGTCAATTGCAGGAATAGTTGTGGGTGCAGTTTTTGAAAATACTAGAGGTATATGTTTACCCCTGTTAGTGTTCCTAGAACATGTCAAGGATCTAATAAGCAAGAAAAGGTGTTCATAAATTCAAAATAAGTTGCGGAACCTTAGTTGATTTCTCCAAGTGCTAGCTTTGTTGATTTTGCAACAAAATCAAAGAGAAGTGAGGAAGAGGCTCACGCCCATTGTAGAGAGTATTAGGGTTTTCATTTCCCAAAATGTGTTACAAGTGTTTAGAGTGAAGAGAGAGAGAAGGCTTTTTGGTTTTGTTAAAGGGTTTTACCCTTTTACCCAAAACCATGTAGTTGGGGTAATTTGGTTTCACCTAACCAAGTGGTTGGAAAGAAAGTGGTTTTGGCATAAATGCCAACCACTTTCAGACCACCACTTCACATGTGTGACATGTGTGAAGTGGGCCCCACCATTTTGAATTCAAAACTCAAAATGTCTCTACGAACATTTGCCGCGACTCGGTTCCATTTAATCCGATTAAACGAACTTCTGTCGCTAAATAATTAAATCTAATTGAATTAAATAATGATGCCTCGCAAATATATTACGAACGTCGTTTACCAATTAATTCTAAATTAATTCGTTCGTCCGTATTAAAGTCCGACTTTAATTTCGTAATGAAATCCAATATATTAATTTTAGCCCATATGAATAAATTAAATAGAAAAATCAAATTTAACCATTAAATTTATTTTACCGATTAATTCCAAATTAATCGCGTTCTCTCTCTTCCGAACACATTAATCCCAGATTAAATAATACCTCAATTAATCATATTAATTTTCTTTCTCTTAATTAATCCCAGATTAATTCTCTCTATTAATTAATCCCAGATTAATTCTAATTTAAATCAACTGTCATCGGTGAATCTTTGGGAAGTGACCCAAGAGATCCCTGGATATGTTGGCAGAAAATACGGTCATCGGATTATCCGAATACGTGCGTACCTCGTACCACGTGCTTACCGATTTACAAGACATGGTTGGCTTCTAGCAAAGCACCGTGCCTACCCAATTCTCCAGAAATATTCTTACTGGAATATATAATCTATGTCAGGCGTAGTATACGTAGTATTGCGTATTGCGATCCAGTATCAGATGTCACGTGCTAGGCCTGGGGCTGGAATGTGTCTGCCCCGTACGAAGCACATGTCGGATGTCTGGTAACTAGTCTCTATAATCGGATATACATGACCTAGTCATAACATCCCGATGACTGCAGTACTTAAGAGCACTAGTACCGTATCATATGTGACATCATCTCCACTATGACTGGAGTGATACTTCTGTCTTGACATCACACCCAATACACTACGATTCTCAATATACCCAGCAGAGGCGTACACAGAACCGGTTAAAGCCCTGAACGACCAAAACTAAAGAATACTGATTGTCGCAAGCATTAGCGGTGCAAGTCTCAGGTTAAGACCAAATACACCTACCCTGATTTTGGACTTCCATAGACACATAGTCATACCACCAATGGAATTCCGAGGGGTCTATCCAGAGCGAAGCTGTTTTCGTACCATCGGTAAAACACAATCTCCTATTACACTTGCATGAGTATCATATACCCAAATATATAAGAACTATGCCGTTATGATCTCATATAACACGCACAAGTGTAATACTAGTCTATTCCGCATTATCGATGTCCAATCTCGATAATACTACGACTAGGGATATTTAATGATTAATCTTTCGTGGACTGATACTGTCTCATATCATCTCAATCCAGGAACTAATCATAAGGACAATCCTATCATTTATACATCTAGGTGATCTAATCACAAATGACAAGAGTGCAATCTCCTTGTCACATAGTTAATTTGTACAACAACACCATGATCTGTACAAATAGTGACGCTATGGGTCATAATTGTCCAACAATCTCCCACTTGGCCTATAGCCAGTCACTCGAGTGTCTTACACCCGAACTATGTACGGTTCGCTCAAACTGCTGAGGAAAGGCTTTCGTCAGCGGATTTGTATGATTATCGTCTGATGCAATTTATTCGATCATCACATCGCCACGATGTATGATCCGAACGAATCAGATGAATAGTCGAAGTATATATCTGGATCGTTGATGAGACCATTAATTCTTTAGTCTGCGTTGTAGCCTAGCTCAGCTGCTAACATAACTATATCTAATCTAATTAGATTTGTTAATGACCCAGATGGCTTCTATTGCTGCCTCAGCCGCGCAGTAATGACCCGTATTTGTTGTTTATTCGGTAACAGTATCTTGCTTGGAAGATTTTCAGCTCATTGTTCCGTTATGCAAACTATATTGTACCGTTGTTTTTATCGGTTAAAAAACTTACAGCAGTGATCCCAGTCACTTCAAGTTCCCCTTCTCCATAGTTTAAGACATCATCCTTAGTTCTTTAAGATACTAACGGATGTTCTTAATATCAGTCCAGTGACTATCACTTGGATTGACCCGTTTGTGACTCCATATGTTCAAAGCGTATGAGACACCAGGTCACGTACATTTTTCAATGTACGAGTTCTCAGAGAGTGTTAACAACTTCAAATATATCCCAGTAGATCTTTATTCCTAGAATAAATGTTGTTTCTCCCAAGAATTCTACTACGGAGAATTTCATGAAAGCCAAGCTTTCACCGATTGTAATATGGGAATATCATTTCCAAGAAATGACATATCATCATTATTTAGGATATTCAATGTCAGTGCGCTCCCACTAACCTCCTTATATACACAAGAATCATTTCTCGTTTTGAATTAAATCATAAACTATTATGATTACACCGAAACGATAATTCCAAGAACCTAATGCTTGCTTCAATCCAAACATGGATCGAATTACCTGCAAACCTTGTTTGCTAGTTTTGATACGACAAAATCGTCAGGATGTTGTAAACATCCTCCAAAAGGTTTCCTTTTTAGGAAAGCGATTTTCCCGTTCAGCTGCCATATTTCATAAATGAAACATGCAGCATCAGCAAGCATTATCCAAATGGATTTAACGTGGCAACATGTAAAAGATTTTGTTGTAATTAACACAATGTTGATAACGATACCTTTCCGCTACAAGCCTAGCTAAGTACGTTGGTGTGTTGCCTTCCATGTATGTCTTCCTTGAAGACTTATATAGTACCAATAGGCATAATGCCTTGCGGTACAATAACTAATGTCCAAACATAGTTGATATACATGGAATCCATTTCGGACTCATGGCACTTTACCATAATAGGGAGTCGATACCTTGTATCACTTCCTCACACGTAGTCAGTTCGTATTCCTCAAAAGATTGACATCTTTATAAGGTGAGATCAGAAACCCATACCCCAGGTTGTTTTCTGACTCTTTCAGACCTACGCTGTTCTTGTGTATTCGAAGATTATTGGTATAGTTTCATCCTGATGAACTGTTTATGTTCCATTAAGGACTTGGTGCCTTGAACAGTATCACTCCTCCGATTCTTCATCGAGTTTTACTATCCTCCACTTACCACTGCATATCGGTAATCCTCCTAGGAAAACCGCATGGTGAGCAACAATCACATTGTTCTCTTAGTGAGTTGTATAAGTATTATACTTTGGTTTCCCTAGGATAACCAATTACATTAGGCACTTATCCAATTTGGGTTCTAGTTTGGTATCATCCAAACGTATGCCTAGCATTCCCAAATCATCAGAAGTGAGAAAGCCCATTTCTTTCCTGTTCAAATCTAATATGAATCTGTCAAACAGATTTTTCATGGAACCTTATTCAAAATAAGTATTGCACTGTTTAATGCTTATCCCTTTTGAAGGAAAAAGGGTAGCTCAGAGCGACTCATGATTAACCTTATCATGTTTAACAAATTTGATTTCTCCGTTTGGACACACCGTCAAATTGACGTGTTCCAGGAGGAGTCCTCATTGAAAGAATACTATACTCTTTCAAGTATATGAGAAACTTATTGCTGAAGTATTTTTTCATCATGGTCAAACCGTGATGTTTTAATACTTTAGCCGATCTGTTCGATCTATTTCGTGTCGAAACTCTAAAGTTTCTGATTGTGTTCCTCAAAAGAAACACAAACATAACGCGATGCCACATCCGTAAAGTCACGAAATATTCATATCCACCTCTAGCCTAGCTAGACATGGGCCCACTTATGTCACTATGAACAAGGGCTAATAGATCGGTGGCACTTACACTTTTACCAAGTATAAGGTATTTTAGGTACTTTACCTAATGAACTAGATTCGTAGACATCATTTGAATGGAATCAAATCTGTCCTAGTATCCACTCTTCAAAAGTGTGGATATACGAGTCTTGTTTAATGTGTCCCAGACAACACTGCCACAAATAAGTCTCATCTGATCAAATCAGTTGAGCTATTTGTTTGTCATATTATATGTTTGAGATTTATTTATATTCAAAATATAAATATTTTTATTCACATCTAATGTGTTTATCTCAATATCATCTTTATAAAATAAAACACTTTAGTGTTCTAGAATATAAAGGTATACTCGCAACGAGTTATAATCGATATAGAGATAATGTTTCTAGTCAGACTAGTTACATTATAACTGTTTCCTAATTTAAGTACACACCCAAATGGTAGTTCCTAAACTTATGTATCTACGGTTGAAACAGCGACTGTCGTCCTATTTTCGATTCGCAGATTAATCTCATCTGAAGTCAGTATCCTGCTCACAGCAGATTCTGCACATCAATGCATATTTATGTATCACACTAAGTATTTAAAATCCAATTTTAATACTAGTAGTGAACATATTTATGACAAACATATTTGAAGTCAGAGCCTTGCTCGTCTTCAATTCCTTCATGTCTGCTTTGTCCATACGGCAGTCATGCTTCAATGACCCCGTTTGCCACCATTTAGGCAGACATCTTGGGATATGTCATTTTTCTTCCTAGAAGACTATAATGATTTTGCCTTTGGCCCTTTTCTATATCCCAGAAGCCTTTGGCCAAGCCTTGGGTTTCTAGAATATCGAAGTAAGGTACGCCTTGCGCTACTTGCCTATTGCAAACTTTGACTTTGTCTCCTTGAGAATGGCCATTAACTCTCCAAGAGTTTAATTGCAATTTAATACTTCTAAGATCTAAGATAGATCTATGAAAATCCTTCAATTTCTTCATCATACTTTAAGGATCTAATCTTAGTTCTGATTAGGAAATTAAGGACTCTTTATGGCAAGCATAATTGATTAAACATAAAGTTATCATCACATGAATGTTCCAAGATCATGCTCTACTATTTCTTAACTCCGGGCATAGGCCTAAGATGTTATTTTATCAAATAAAGTAACTTCTTAGTTTCGGACTATCCTGAAATTTATTCCCAATTGAAAATTAAGTTGTCTAAACACATTTTCCCTAGGATAATGTTTTAAACACTAATCTTTCAATTTAATCTTGATTCTAATAGTCCACTATTTAATCAACGATTTCAGGTACAATCTAATGTAATGATTACTATAGTCTAACTATATAACTTATTACAATTTTATTGGTTAAAATCAAATATATATTGATTACTATAATCCAATTATATAATCATTATAAATGATTGGTAAAATCCAAATATATTGATTACTATAATCCAATTATATAATCAAATATAAATGAGAGGTAAAATTCAAATATATATTGATTACTATAATCCAATTATATAATCAACTATAAATGAAGTAGTTTGAATACAGTCTAACTGTTAAATTAAAACAACTATTAAATATTAGTCCAACTAACATTTAATTTATTTGACGAATGATATTTGATTGAGCGCGTATGGCAAGTATCTAAACGAATATTGTAAATTCAATTCTTGCCTCCCACTATTTTTTGGCGAGCCTCTAACCCTCTGTGGAGTACTCGGGAAACCTAGTTTCCTAGTGGGCTAGGATCCCGTTAAATAACACACAATCTTGACTTTGGCCAACAAATTGTATGATACTTAACTAGGTAAATCTCTAAGATCAATTGGATCCCATCCAATTCCTAGATCCAGTAGGTGGACATCCAAGTCCGAAACATATATCTTATATATGCCAATATATCAAATATATTACCTAACCTTTTTCCTCTGAATCAACTAAGCCTTGGCTTTGGCACAACAAACTTAATGATCCCAGTTAAGCGGAACACATTGACATGGAACTTCGTAATCAATGTCGATGGACAAGAAGTGATCTTGACTTTGGGCAACAAATCACGACTTGGACAAGACACTGATATGGAACAAAACTCTCATGATTCAAACACATCCACATTGACAAAGGTCCTGACTTTGGCCAACAAACCAATGCCAACTTTGGATCTTGAGTAAGAATCACTCAACGGAAGGAAAAACGCTTAATATGTTGTGAGGGTTTTTCGTGTGCAAATTGGCAACCAATTTATTATCTTTGTTAAGGTCTCATCATTATACACCCTTAAACATGCATTCTAAATACATAATAAAGCACGTATAAATAAATAAATTAATAATGATATATGGATGGATATGTCACAAATTATTCCTAGAACAAATCACTCCATTTCTTCTCCCCGGCTAGAACTATTCTAACTTCTACCCAATTACAAAATACAATAAAGAAACCTCATTTACATTGAGGGGAATTGGTGAGAAGAGAATTACAAAGAGTAAAGAGATAAAAGGCTGAACACGCAGGTCCAATTTAAATAAATTCTAAATTTATTATAATTTCCAAAATTGCCCTCGCCCTTCTAATATCCATCCGATATACATTATTCATACAACACATTCATGTATTCATACAAATCATGTTATTCAATCAATCTAATCCAATTAATTAATCTTTGAATTAATGATCATCCAATGTTCAAACAACGATTTGATTTGCGCGAGTCAAACTCGTTTAAGAATAAATACTCAAAGTAAGTATTCTTGAATTATATTGAACTACAACTTTAAATCCAATTTATTTGTATTCAATACTAATTCCAATTTAATTCCAAATTAAATATTTATACTTATTTATTTGCCTTAAAGACTTGGATTCCAAATCCAATCTTAATGGGTCTCAAATGTTGGATAACATGACCCATAGCGTCACTATTTGTACAGATCATAGTGTTGTTGTACAAATTAACTATGTGACAAGGAAATTGCACTCTCATCATTTGTGATTAGATCACCTTAGATATATAAATGAAGAGAGGTCCCTATGATTAGTTCCTGGATTGAGAATGATATGAGACAGTATCAGTCCACGAAGGATTAATCATTAAATATCCCTAGCCGGAGTATTATCGAGACTGGACATCTATAATACCGAATAGGCTAGTATTGCACTTGTGCGCGTTGTGAGGGCACAACGGCATAGTTCTCATATATTTGGGTATTGGATACTCATGCAAGTGCGATAGGAGGTGTGTGTTTTCACCGATGGTACGGGAAACAGCTTCGCTCTGGATAGACCCCTCGGAATCCCATTGGTATTATGACTATGTGTCTATGGGAGTCCGACATCAGGGTAGGTGTGTATGGTCTTAACCTGAGACTTGCACCGCTAATGCTTACGACAATCAGTATACTTTTGTTGAGGTCGTCTAGGACTCTAACCGGTTCTGTGTACGCCAATGCTGGGTATATTGAGAATCGTAGAGTATTGGGTGTAATGTCAATACGGAAGTATCACTCCAGTCATAGTGGAGATGATGTCACGCAGGATACGGTATTAGTGCTCTTAAGTGCTGGCCGGCCATCGGGATATTATGACAGGTCATTTATATCCGATTATAGAGACTAGTTACCAGACATCCGATATGTGCTTCGGACGGGGCAGACACTTATCCAGCCCTAGCCCTAGCACGTGACTATCCGATATTGGGCCGATATACACGATACTTGGTATACTACGCTTGATATAGATCTTAA